>WNGS01116739.1:0-10727 GCA_020271785.1 Procambarus virginalis
CAGCTGGAGCACGGGAGGCGGCTTACACTGCCCTCCAGGATAGGAAAACAGCGCACATATCACCACGAATGAAAAGTAAGTCAAGGCACCAATTTAAAACGAAACAAAACTAGGAACCATCGTCACCCGCGGAGCAGCAGCTGGCACCAAGGGTAAACAAGGCACAACAAGACAATAGCAAGGAGCGACGTGCGGTAGCTATACGAGCGGGTGTTGGCTTACCCGGCCCGCCCGCCCCTCCACACGGGGGTTTTAAAGACGGCATTAACATTTTCAGGGTCTCCCAATCCCCCCCCCCCCCCCTTCCTTACACACAGGAGATATGCCGCCGGTATAAAAATTCCCAGAGTGTCGTGGCGGAAGCTTTTTCCACACACGTCTCGCTAAAATATTCATACTGGGAAGACCAAGACAACTTACAAGGCTGGCGGGAAGCCTTCGTGCTGTTTAATACTAGTAGAGCAATTTGGACTCTGGTATTAGGGAGATAATTAAAGAATTTAAGTACTTGCCAAAGTAGGGTTGGCGGGGGGGCGCGTTCATGGCGGCATCTGCGTGTCCCACTCAATTTGAAGCCGCACTTCGCACATTTCCGCTGAAGGTATGATGAATAAATGGAGAGTACTCACGGAGAACACACAGTCCACGGTGAAGTGTTGGTGCGGGCGGCCGCCACCCTCAACACTCACCCGACAACCTGCTCTCGCACGACAGCACACATATATGACTTATTGTTTATAGTCACTATTTCTCTTATAAATATGTACATATGTGACACCTGTCAAGCCATATTTTTTGAACGCACTAACTTTTTCTCTCACTTTTATTAAACAAAAGAGATTTTATACAAATTTGACAATATCCTGAGTCACTTACAATTTATTTAAATATTGTAGTTTTGTTATAGTATTTTTATAAAACTGTAATATCAATATAGGAATAGGTAATTGTAATTGTAATAGGTATAGGTAATTGTAATATCTTAACATAGTAAGAACGTTAGGTTAGGTTGGGGTTTTTTTCTATTCCTTTAAGGTAAACTCATATATTCACAATAAATTAGTATGTCACATATGCACTTATTCATAAGCAAGATATTGACTATAAGCAAGTGCGAGAACGGGTTGCAACCTCAGCGCTCCAACAACCCATCTTAACAACCGTTGTAATGACAATCGATCAACACTTCCCGGCCACAGTATGACCAGTGGGGGAGTCAGCCATCCTCGCCATGCCCTGAGGTGGTGCCAGGACCAGTTACCATGACCCCGGGCCAGGCCGGTCAACTATAGGCTGTTGAGCACCGCTGCTCGCCGCAGTCTGACGTAGGAATCACAGCTGGTTGATAAGGATTTGATGTTGCCGCCCGAAGGCGGCTTTATTGTTCACCCCATACCATCCTGTGAGCGGTAGCGCAAAAGCATGCAGAGGACCAAATGTACTTTATCAGACCTCATCTTAGAATTCTTACATAACCCAATTCATCTATCCTTCAACCCTTATGTTACAATGTCTGGGCTCTTCTTCTTCTTCTTGAGAATAGGTGCAGTTTGCATGAAGGGTTAACCCTCCCGATGACTGCACCAGGACAGACGTAAGGAGATGCGTTGACGGTTAGGATGAGAAGAAAGTCAAAAGCGGTAGATGTGATGGGCCGTAGAGAGAGGAGAGGCGGCAAAAACAGAGTCGAACGTTGAGGGAGACACCCCGCACCGGGGGCGGGGCGTCGCGGTCACGGTGGCAGCTGACCCACGCACGGCTTAGCAGTGTGTGCAAGACGGGAACTAATACTTCTCCGGAAACTTGTATATCGGAAAGCGCAAGCAGTACGCTTCCCAAAACACCCACTCGTCATCGGGCAGCCGGCCATCAGGCGACGCCCTCGGCTGAGACATCCTATCCGGCACCCGATACACAAACTCCTTCACCCGCGACACCCAGATAGTGGACGAGCACCACGGGATCGGAAGCACCCGGGCATCTCGATAAGGGCCCAACTCCGGACCCTCACAGGGCACGACCCCAGCAGACGGACCAGACAATCCCCAGACCGGAGCAAGGAAGGAGGGGATGCAGTGCGTCACCGCCCCACCACCGAGGCCCCGCAGGACCGGGCACAGGACCCGAGGCCCCCCGGCGCACATCTTTCCGCAACATCACGACGAGGTCCCGATCATCAGGGACAACCCCCCACTGCGGAGATCCAACAGCAGGAGACGCAGGAGGAGAGGCACAGGTAGCAACTTCGGAGTCTCTCACAGCACCAACATCCTCGGAGGGGGGCGCCAGATCATCATACTCCCCCACCTCCTCCCAAGGCACACCACGAGGGGGAGACACACTCCGAGCCCGCCGTGAACGCTTCGAGACAGGTCGCACCACACCACGCCCAGCAGGCCCCGCCGCAGGCACGGCCACCATCTTCACATCCACACAGGTCACACCAGCACCGTCCGAAGAGTCCACAGAGGCCACATCACCCACACTGTCCACATCATCCAGGGAAACAGCCTCAGAACCCCGACGCGCACGCTTCTGCAAAGGGATGGAAAGAGCAGAACTACAGTTGTCAGCACACACAGGCACGGCAGGCACCTCTCCCTGCCGAAGCACCCCCTCTAAAACAGCAGAACCCGTATTCCCGGGAGCCGGTATCACATCCACAGGCGGGACATGGACCTCCACCGGGACATCCTGCACAACACGCAGCTCAGGCGACGGCCCACACCCACACACACCGGCTCAACAGCCCCAGGGGCCACAGCAGGCACCAGACGGTCGCGCAGGCCGTAGAATTCACCTCAACAGGCGGAGCAGCAGACAGGCAATCAGGCGCCGCAGGCACAGTACCCACTCCATCCTCAGAACCGTCCGAAAGTAACAAGGGTGGGAAATCCTCCGCACGAAAAACATGCACCCGACCAGCTGCTCCCCCAGCTGCTCCCACGTCGCACGCTGCAGCCAGATGACCCTCGTGACCACACCGATAACAGGTGCGCGGTTGACCCCGATACTGGCAGCGGAGCGTGTACCCCAACACGGACATCGACGACGGTACACTACACTTCAGCGACATCGTCAGGGTGCGGGAGCCGTCAAGCATACCAACACAGTGCCCGGCAACGACCCTGTTCCAACGAACACTTAACACTGTCCCAAACCGTTCGAAACAGGAGGTCAAAAAGTCGTCCTGAAATTCGAAGGGGGCACCATGCACCGCCACAGACGTCAAGGTGACACTAAGATTCACTACCTTAACGGAGCCAGCAGTATCAGGGAGAGGGTAACACGCCCCTCACACCGCTCGAGAAACGCCTGAAAGGCAGCCTGGAGGCGGAACTTTACCACAGCACGGTTGCCCTGAAGCAGCTGGATGCCCACCAGGTCCGACAGCTGCACATGAAGCACGTCCACCAGGGCGACACCAACCAATGGATGGTCCACCGGCACCGTAAACGCCAGACCAGCCGACAATGTCCTCTTCACTGGGGGGCGAGAAGTCCCCATGGCTAAGCAAACGTCACCCTGTCAGTGGCAAACCACCACCAGCAGGGCAAACCAGCAATCACCCAACGTAAACACCAGCCAGTGCGGAGAGACCTCAGGAGCGTCCGACCTGGCCGGTGGTCACCACGCAATCGTTACATTTCAGCTAGTTACAGGGAATAGCTATTACAGGAGCTACATAAGTCATCATACAATAATGGTAGGTCTGATCGCTAATACATAATAGTTTGACAATGGGGACATTACAGAGTCATAGGGGAGCGTCTGTTTATTATTAGTCCTCACAATACACTACTTGTTTCTGAATCTCATATGTCGTTCATCTACTGGAAGCGAAATGTGGGTACAGTGCAAGGATTTCAGGTAATTTATCCATGGTAATAAGATAGGTTGCCATATCATACAGAGTGAGCTTAGATTTATCTCTAAAAGGCTCAATTTTACTACAATCCAAGATATAGTGTTCGAGTGTGTGTCCCTGTCTTTGTCCACACACTTTACACTTTACTTCATCTAGATCCCTATACAAGCCTAACTGCCAGAGATACTTGTAGCCAAGTCTTATACGAGCTGTGACAACATCTGTTAGTCTACTGACTTTGTTACTTGCCCCATACACATGTTTTACTTCACACATTTCATTGTGATGAACAATGGACCTGCTAGTTCCAGTTTGCACTGTTCTACTTTCTTCAAATTCATCCAGGAGTTCTCGTCTAATGACACTTTTAAGGGACCTATTTGATAACTCAAGATTCCGTTCAATACTGTCTTTATTTACTGCAGCCTTAGCAAGGGCGTCAACTTTGTCATGTTCCTGTAGGCCAATGTGAGAAGGAATCCACAACATTTTTATATTTACCCTCTTGCTAAGTATTCTTATATATCTACGTCTAGCTTCCAAGACAAGCACGTTATTACGTGATTGCAAACTGTTTATTGCTCGTAGTGAGGAAAGGGAGTCAGAAATAATTAAGCTGTCTACTTCAGTGTTGTCAATAATTTCGAGTGCTACCAGTATCGCTACCAACTCGGCTTGCATAGTGGACGCCCAGTTACTAATTCGAATATTTCTTTCAATTGTGCTGCCATCGGACTGATGAGCAATAACAGCACTTCCTGCCCTCCCTGTAGCTGTATTGAGTGATCCGTCAGTGTATATGGTCTGTGCAATGTTGTTTTCAGCTTGTATATTGTGAATGTGTTCTATGGTGCTTAATTTAGCAGCAAGCGGAGGATGAGGGTTGATTAGGTACTTGCGCCCATCCCGCAACCATTGTTTTAACAATTCCAGAGTACCATAGCGGGCTGATAACATACGGTGTTGCAGTGCTCAAAGTTATTGACACTAGACCGACCAATCAGGCTATTGCAGTTTTATTTTTTTTTATTTTTTTTTTATTATTTTCTACCACAAACGTGGCCACACATTTACAATGCTAACCAGCATATATACATTTTCTTCTGTCCTCCATGGACAGGGTTAGAGATCAGTTAAACATATAGTTCAGGGATTTATTGAACAATCAACCACAGAAGGTGATTCGGTACTTTTAAAATGCTAAGCTAACCTACATACGTAAATACATAGATACACAGATTTACGTATGCCCTACATAAAGTGCTCGAAGTGTCATTAATGTGCAGTTACAAAGGTGAAATGCAATTCTGATCAGCTTCCATATGTACTTTATACTCTATTGCAGTATGCGACCAACATGACTATCACAACCAGCCGCCCCACACACTTCCTGAACAACAAATCGTTCTGTCATCAAGACGTCTATTTGATCCTAACAACATTTGTTATATGCAGAGCGCAAGTCACAACAACCTGCTGACTCACACGTGACACGGAAGTGACGACGCTGCGCTCTGTCCTGGACAGTGACATTTGTTATTGAAGAATACAGAGCTGTAGACCTGACACAGACCGCTCTCTCTGTGACGTCACAGACCTGACGTCACAGATCTGACGTCACAGACCTGACGTCACAGACCTGACGTCACAGATCTGACGTAACAGACCTGACGTCACTCATTACTGGAGAGATGCCATGTAAAGTGTACAACATTCCCAACACAGTTGGGGTTTAGCGAGTACACTCACGGAGCACCCATAGTGTAAATGCCCCTAACCTGACCTGCCGTGGCCTAGCCTGGCCTGGCCTGGCCTAGCCTGGCCTGGCCTGGCCTAGCCTGGCCTGGCCTGGCCTGGCCTAGCCTGGCCTAGCCTGGCCTGGCCTGGCCTGGCCTAGCCTAGCCTAGCCTAGCCTGGCCTAGCCTGGCCTGTTGCCAGGTCCTGCTATTATCTGTACCACCTCGTCACTGTTGCCACCACACTGAACCCAAACCATCCAAACATTTTTAAAATGTACTTCACTATTTTATTCAACAGCAGGAGCCCCACAGCAGGAGCTCCACAACAGGAGCTCCACAGCAGGAGCTCCACAGCAGGAGCCCCACAGCAGGAGCCCCACAGCAGGAGCCCCACAGCAGGAGCCCCACAACAGGAGCCCCACAACAGGAGCCCCACAGCAGGAGCCCCACAACAGGAGCCTCACAACAGGAGCCCCACAACAGGAGCCCCACAACAGGAGCCCCACAACAGGAGCCCCACAACAGGAGCCTCACAACAGGAGCCCCACAGCAGGAGCCCCACAGCAGGAGCCCCACAGCAGGAGCCCCACAGCAGGAGCCCCACAGCAGGAGCCCCACAACAGGAGCCCCACAACAGGAGCCCCACAACAGGAGCCCCACAGCAGGAGCCCCACAGCAGGAGCCCCACAGCAGGAGCCTCACAACAGGAGCCTCACAACAGGAGCCCCACAGCAGGAGCCCCACAACAGGAGCCCCACAACAGGAGCCCCACAACAGGAGCCCCACAACAGGAGCCTCACAACAGGAGCCCCACAACAGGAGCCCCACAGCAGGAGCCCCACAACAGGAGCCCCACAGCAGGAGCCCCACAACAGGAGCCCCACAACAGGAGCCCCACAACAGGAGCCCCACAACAGGAGCCCCACAACAGGAGCCTCACAACAGGAGCCCCACAGCAGGAGCCCCACAGCAGGAGCCTCACAACAGGAGCCCCACAACAGGAGCCCCACAGCAGGAGCCCACAACAGGAGCCCCACAGCAGGAGCCCCACAGCAGGAGCCCCACAGCAGGAGCCCCACAGCAGGAGCCCCACAACAGGAGCCCCACAACAGGAGCCCCACAGCAGGAGCCTCACAGCAGGAGCCCCACAACAGGAGCCCCACAACAGGAGCCCCACAACAGGAGCCCCACAGCAGGAGCCCCACAACAGGAGCCCCACAGCAGGAGCCTCACAACAGGAGCCCCACAACAGGAGCCCCACAGCAGGAGCCCCACAACAGGAGCCCCACAACAGGAGCCCCACAGCAGGAGCCTCACAACAGGAGCCCCACAACAGGAGCCCCACAGCAGGAGCCCCACAGCAGGAGCCCCACAACAGGAGCCCCACAACAGGAGCCCCACAGCAGGAGCCCCACAACAGGAGCCCCACAGCAGGAGCCTCACAACAGGAGCCCCACAACAGGAGCCCACAGCAGGAGCCCCACAACAGGAGCCCCACAACAGGAGCCCCACAGAAGGAGCCTCACAACAGGAGCCCCACAGCAGGAGCCTCACAACAGGAGCCCCACAACAGGAGCCTCACAGCAGGAGCCCCACAACAGGAGCCCCACAACAGGAGCCCCACAGCAGGAGCCTCACAACAGGAGCCCCACAACAGGAGCCCCACAACAGGAGCCCCACAACAGGAGCCCCACAACAGGAGCCCCACAGCAGGAGCCTCACAACAGGAGCCCCACAATAGGAGCCCCACAACAGGAGCCCCACAACAGGAGCCCCACAATAGGAGCCCCACAACAGGAGCCCCACAACAGGAGCCCCACAACAGGAGCCCCACAACAGGAACTAGCGCCTCAAGTATGTACCAACCAGTCTTCTCGTTCAATCCCTCGCAATTTATAACGGAGTCTATCAATCCGTTACAAATGCTGACGTATTATATAATCAACAAAAGTATTACCTTTTGCAAGTGTCAGCCTCCTTAGGTTAGGTGGGTTGCTGGGGTTCGTACTCTGATGATAGGGTATATATTTTATTATATCAGTTATATATTTGACGGAGTGTCAAACTGCGTCATTCAGCGATCACAACCACAAAGTATTGGACCGTCAGACGAGTTCCATTATAGCAACCAGACTATGGGAGGCAGGGCCCAAGAGCCAGACCTCACTGCCCCGTAGTCAGTAACAGGCAAGAACGAGGTCGACCCAACACCTTGGGAATAACAGCAGAACAGCCTAATGGGTTGTTAAGTAGGCTTGGCAGCTGCCCGAGAAAATATTACACTATCATTATGACATGTAAACATTCTCTTGTATTCAGCCGTTAGCAATTTTGAAAATATTCAGAATTTTATATTTCTCTCAACTGTCGGTATTAACGACGATTTTTTTAATTATTACAGATTTTCAGTATAATTAAACTTTTCATAAAGCAGGCGACATTAATCGCCCAAATATCGCCATAACACGGCAACTGCATTTTTAACCCTAAAGTAAATAAGGTTAAAACGAAATTGTGCCATAAAAGCAGCTTGGCGCCGTTAGCGCCATATTGGAGGGGGACAGGTGGTGTGTAATATGGCGGTTGGCGCCATATTGGGGGACAGGTGGTGTGTAATATAGCGGTTAGCACCATATTGACTAGGTAGATGGTAGATAATATAGCAGCTGACGCCATCTGCTCCAACCAAGACCAGAGCGCCAGCCTCGGACCAGAGGCCAGATTCACGAAGCAGTTACGCAAGCACTTACGAACCTGTACATCTTTCTCAATCTTTGGCTGCTTTGTTTAAACTATTTAACAGTTAATGAGCTCCGAAGCACCAGGAGGCTGTTTATAACAATAATAAAAGTTGATTGACAAGTTTTCATGCTTGTAAAATGTTTAATAAATGTAACCAAAGCCGTTAAAGATTGAGAAAAGATGTACACGTTTTGTAAGTACTTGCGTAACTGCTTCGTGAATCGAGGTCCTGGACCTCGCATGACCAATTGTCACCTGATAAGAGACGCTGCCGTTATCAAACTGCCACACGAGGCACCAGCGTCACAAACCAGGTGGTTTATCGAGCTGTAATGGCAACACTGTACTCATAATTCCCAGAGACCAACATGATTAACGAAGACAGGCTCCAGCTCCTGGGCTCTGGTAAAAACGAAAATATCAAAAAGTGAAACCACATGTAAAACGCAGTCAAATCACACTATGTAGAAAGGGGAAAAAAGGCAGATATCTGAGAAATCATGTCACCACAGGTGAGAGGCAGCATCACCACAGGTGAGAGGCAGCATCACCACAGGTGAGAGGCAGCATCACCACAGGTGAGAGGCAGCATCACCACGGGTGAGAGGCAGCATCACCACGGGTGAGAGGCAGCATCACCACAGGTGAGAGGCAGCATCACCACAGGCGAGAGGCAGCATCACCACAGGTGAGAGGCAGCATCACCACAGGCGAGAGGCAGCATCACCACAGGTGAGAGGCAGCATCACCACAGGTGAGAGGCAGCATCACCACAGGTGAGAGGCAGCATCACCACAGGTGAGAGGCAGCATCACCACAGGTGAGAGGCAGCATCACCACAGGTGAGAGGCAGCATCACCACAGGTGAGAGCAGCTCACCACAGGCGAGAGGCAGCATCACCACAGGCGAGAGGCAGCATCACCACAGGTGAGAGGCAGCATCACCACAGGTGAGAGGCAGCATCACCACAGGTGAGAGGCAGCATCACCACAGGTGAGAGGCAGCATCACCACAGGTGAGAGGCAGCATCACCACAGGTGAGAGGCAGCATCACCACAGGTGAGAGGCAGCATCACCACAGGCGAGAGGCAGCATCACCACAGGCGAGAGGCAGCATCACCACAGGTGAGAGGCAGCATCACCACAGGCGAGAAGCAGCATCACCACAGGTGAGAGGCAGCATCACCACAGGTGAGAGGCAGCATCACCACAGGTGAGAGGCAGCATCACCACAGGTGAGAGGCAGCATCACCACAGGTGAGAGGCAGCATCACCACAGGTGAGAGGCAGCATCACCACAGGTGAGAGGCAGCATCACCACAGGTGAGAGGCAGCATCACCACAGGCGAGAGGCAGCATCACCACAGGTGAGAGGCAGCATCACCACAGGTGAGAGGCAGCATCACCACAGGTGAGAGGCAGCATCACCACAGGCGAGAGGCAGCATCACCACAGGCGAGAGGCAGCATCACCACAGGCGAGAGGCAGCATCACCACAGGCGAGAGGCAGCATCACCACAGGCGAGAGGCAGCATCACCACAGGTGAGAGGCAGCATCACCACAGGTGAGAGGCAGCATCACCACAGGTGAGAGGCAGCATCACCACAGGTGAGAGGCAGCATCACCACAGGTGAGAGGCAGCATCACCACAGGTGAGAGGCAGCATCACCACAGGTGAGAGGCAGCATCACCACAGGTGAGAGGCAGCATCACCACAGGTGAGAGGCAGCATCACCACAGGTGAGAGGCAGCATCACCACAGGTGAGAGGCAGCATCACCACAGGTGAGAGGCAGCATCACCACAGGTGAGAGGCAGCATCACCACAGGTGAGAGGCAGCATCACCACAGGTGAGAGGCAGCATCACCACAGGTGAGAGGCAGCATCACCACAGGCGAGAGGCAGCATCACCACAGGTGAGAGGCAGCATCACCACAGGTGAGAGGCAGCATCACCACAGGTGAGAGGCAGCATCACCACAGGTGAGAGGCAGCATCACCACAGGTGAGAGGCAGCATCACCACAGGTGAGAGGCAGCATCACCACAGTGAGAGGCAGCATCACCACAGGTGAGAGGCAGCATCACCACAGGTGAGAGGCAGCACCACCACAGGTGAGAGGCAGCACCACCACAGGTGAGAGGCAGCATCACCACAGGTGAGAGGCAGCATCACCACAGGTGAGAGGCAGCATCACCACAGGTGAGAGGCAGCACCAACATATGAGAGAGACCGAGGCAGCTGCCTCACGTCCCATAAAAAGAAGCGACATAAAATCTAAAATATTTTAAGAGTGTCAAGTGTGGCAGTATAGAGCGAGGACGGTCCGCATAACTGCTTGGCGGGTAGACTCTCGTCCTGCATAAGATACATTATA
>WNGS01116741.1:0-10884 GCA_020271785.1 Procambarus virginalis
ATTGTATGTTATTGCTTTCAAATGCTGATTGCCTTATATGTGTTTATAGGTATATATATATGTATACATTCTCTTGATGGTAGTGTGACATTATTTGTAAGACTTAAATCTACTTGAGGAGGTTGATAATACCAAGAGATAGGATACCACTAGCAAGCTGAGGATAGAGTTCTGATGGTGTTGGAGTGCAACCTGATTATAATAGTACAGAGTATAGGATTCTTATTATTATTATATGTATGCGTGTATGTTATGTACTTCGTCCAGTAAATGTATTCAAATTTGCTGGTGTTTGCACTTGTCCCAGTGAGGCTTCCAGGAAATAAAGAAAGAAGGAGAGAGAGGAGAGCAAGAAACAGGAACCACTGCTGTGGACAGGGAGACAGAAGTCTAGTAAGACAAGGCAGGGGATTGAGGAGGTCTATTCCATAAGGAGAGGTGGGAGTCACAGCGGCTCGAGTGGGGGTGTGCACGTGACAACAAGGCTGCGTGTTGGAGCCGCATCCCCTAAACGTGTGACGTTGAGCCCTCTCCAAGGGCCACAAGTGCCTAGTGTGATCTCTTAGTGAAATATGAGATTTGTCGAGTTGTGGGTTGGGTGGTTCGTCAGCGGTAGCACCACCAAAATCCCCACCGCGACACCTGGGGGACTGAGCTCTTCACGGTTGATAGGCTGGATTTTATTTTTTGATATTACATATTGGGTCTGTAGTCAGGAAATTGTAGATCCATCTTCCTATTTTCCGGTAAATCTTTTTGAACGCATTTTATGTGCAATAACACCATGGTCACATTTATCAAAAGCTTTTGCAAAATCTGGGTGAACAATTCATCCTTATTTGAACTTTTTTTGCGTACATGAACCCTTCCCCCACGGGAACCATTATTCACCTGAGAGTACCATTCTGTTACTGAACCAGTCTCCCAAGTTTGAACCATTCCCATATGTTAGAACCAATTTCTCATAGTTGAACCAGTCTCTCATAGTTGAACCGTTTTACCGCTGGGTGAACCAAGCTAAATATTGTCTTTGGCAAAAATATTGCTTACTGTGTAAGGCAAAAAGGAGAATCCCAATACAGAAGTGGCCACTAGTAATGACCTCGGTGTGGTCACTAGTAATGACCTCGTTGTGGTCACTAGTAATGACCTCAGTGTGGTTACTAGTAATGACCTCGGTGTGGTCACTAGTAATGACCTCGGTGTGGTTACTAGTAATGACCTCGGTGTGGTCACTAGTAATGACCTCGGTGTGGTCACTAGCAATGACCTCAGTGTGGTTACTAGTAATGACCTCGTTGTGGCCACTAGCAATGACCTCAGTGTGGCCACTAGTAATGACCTCGGTGTGGCCACTAGTAATGACCTCAGTGTGGTTACTAGTAATGACCTCGTTGTGGCCACTAGTAATGACCTCAGTGTGGTCACTAGTAATGACCTCGGTGTGGCCACTAGTAATGACCTCAGTGTGGTCACTAGTAATGACCTCAGTGTGGCCACTAGTAATGACCTCGGTGTGGTCACTAGTAATGACCTCAGTGTGGCCACTAGTAATGACCTCGGTGTGGCCACTAGCAATGACCTCAGTGTGGCCACTAGTAATGACCTCGGTGTGGTCACTAGTAATGACCTCAGTGTGGCCACTAGTAATGACCTCGGTGTGGTCACTAGTAATGACCTCAGTGTGGCCACTAGTAATGACCTCGGTGTGGTCACTAGTAATGACCTCAGTGTGGCCACTAGTAATGACCTCGGTGTGGTCACTAGTAATGACCTCGGTGTGGCCACTAGTAATGACCTCGGTGTGGTCACTAGCAATGACCTCGGTGTGGTCACTAGTAATGACCTCGTTGTGGCCACTAGTAATGACCTCGGTGTGGTTACTAGCAATGACCTCGGTGTGGTTACTAGTAATGACCTCAGTGTGGTTACTAGTAATGACCTCGGTATGGCCACTAGTAATGACCTCGTTGTGGCCACTAGTAATGACCTCGTTGTGGCAACAAGTAATGACCTCAGTGTGGTCACTAGTAATGACCTCGTTGTGTCCACTAGTAATGACCTCGTTGTGGCAACAAGTAATGACCTCAGTGTGGTCACTAGTAATGACCTCATTGTGTCCACTAGTAATGGCCTTGGTTTGGTCACTAGTAATGACTTCGTTTTGGCCACTAGTAATGACGTCGGTGTTGTCGGAAATCTGACACACGTAACACATAAGTTACCCATTAAAGAAATCAGAGAACGGGTATTCCATGACGTCATCCAACAACATGTAATATATTAAACTCTTACTTCTTTTAAATCTCAGTCTAGTATTTAACTTTCATAAAAAAGTGTTCACTAGGACTGAATATCAACACAAGGAGTTTAGCTTGACTCCCTTGTTATTGTTAAATAAAATCCGAAGTAGTACCCAAGATAATATTACAACAGAGAGGAAGGCAGCGCCACTTCACACGAACAATAACAATGACGAGTGCTCCTGAGAGTTGTGATACTAGTCTCGCACGATAGACTTACTCTATCCTAAGAGAACTACAACAGCAACAACCCTACTACACAACAGGAAAACTTTAGTATCCGACTGCTTTATAATTTATATGACTGATGCATCAAGTACTATAGATTAAGTAGCCGGTTAAGAGAGAGCTTAAAGCTCACGCCAAGTACGTACTCAGCACTATACATCTCCCCTTATTCATATCATACCTGTACCCTATATGTTAATGTACAAATACTGATGTTAAACATCCCAAACAGGTAATTGTGAGGGAAGTTACTGAAGCAGCCACTTGGCCCCCCAATATAACAGTGATTTTTACTCTGTTGTACACATAGACGCTAGTTGCCCAGGACGCCATTTACGCACTCTGAGGCAGAGGGCCACACCCTAAACTGAAGTGGAATAGACAGCCTAATTGGGCCATTACAACCACTCAGCTAAGGCCCTTTTTTATTTATACTCTAGATAGTGTTGAGAATTAAATTAATTATAAGAATTGTAGATTAGACCTCCATATGTGGTATGATTTATAATTAATAATATGTAACAATAAGGTAAACATTTGCTTACAGTTATACACTCACAGTGGTGTAAGCATTTGTCCGTCCCATTGTGTGTGTTAAGTTTTGGCAGGCTCCATCAGAATATACAGTCCACTAAACTTAGAACAATAATTCAATATTGAAGTTTAACTATAAAATAATCAAATACTAATAATAATATAATATTCAAGTACAAAAATTAATTAAAGTAAATATTTGAATATTCATAAAAATAAAAAGAATAAAACCTGCTAGGATTTTCCCACATAAATATGGTCCTCAACGAACCTGATACAAGATCCTGATGAGGATCAACACAAACCATCAGTGCAATATTTACATTATATATATATATATATATATATATATATATATATATATATATATATATATATATATATATATATATATATATATATATATATTAATTATAGCAGGAAGATACTGCTATGCAATTTTCTTGCCTAACTTTTTCTATCTCTGCTAATAGTGAATAGAACTTACAGCAAGCACTATATTATTGTTTGAGGACTGAACCAAAAGAACAATTGTGCTTTTTCATTACAAGAGGTTGATAAAAGGCTAATTTACCCATATATATATAATTTTGAGTGTTTACATTACATAATAATATATATTGCACCATTACCGTTACTGCATATTAGCAATATATACAACCAATTCTTACACAAGGGTAGGACTTTCTAGGCTGGTATTGTAAAGCAACCTAGTCTAATTTATTGTGCTAACCTGATGTAAGGGTAAGAATTTACACTTGTCTAGAGTTGAACCTTTATTACAGCCTAACAAGCATTTATTATATGCAGTACCATGACAACCCGAGTTGTGTTGTCTACATAATATTACCATAAACATATGTAATTTAACTACAATCATTTCACCTCTCAGTCTTAAACTGTGTCTCTGTACCAACTAAGAGTGATTTTGAGGAGCTAATTTGTGATAAATCTAGTATAGATACAAGGTTACCACTCAAATTATAGTGTGTATGATTATATAGTGTGTATTTTTTAATGATAAGAAGCTCTAGTTCAGAAACTACTAGCACATTCTCTCATGTGTATCATTCATATATATAAAACGCTGAATTGTAATGCCAATCCTGAACTCAAAAGCTTCATTGAAGGCTGTAACAGAACCCATGAGCACCACACCAGAAATAAATACAGTTTTGATATTCCAAGAGTACAACTTAATCAAACTAGAAATGCTCTACAAATCAAGGGACCCAGAATGTGGAATGACCTCCCGAACCATGTTAAAGACTGTACCTCTCTCAACCAGTTTAAGATTAAAACTAAACACTATGTGGTAAAAACTCCAGGCAGTATATCTTCTTTTAATTGACTTCAGTAAATATAGTTTATCTTATTTTTTTCTTAGTAGGTAAGAAATTGAGTGGACTGTATGTACTTGTTAAAACTGCCTGAAATTAATCTCACACAAATTGGGGGGGACAATTTGTAGCTTAAACCACTTTGTAATGGCTCCTTCTTAAACTACAAATTGTTTACCTAAGTTTAATTATATTATTTTATCATACCACATATGGTGGTCTAATCTACTATTATTTCAACAATTATTACTAGTTATGAATACTACTACTACAATAACTAGAATGGCCTTATCTGAGCCTGTAGTAAGGGCCCACTAAGGCTGTGTCATGGAAGCATCTATGTGGGTGTGGCCCTGTGCCTCATGGTGCCAATGGCGGCTGTGGAGGCCTTCAAGGCTGGCAACAGCTAGGTACATGTACATAGTTCTACTGCTCAGCTACTTGCTGTTCCAAGTCACAATTTACCTGTTTGGGATGCAAGGAGTTAGTACATTTCCCTAAACATATCAATACAGGTATAACATGGTATGTGAGGGCTGTAAAAATGGGGTACACGTACATGGTGTTGGTGTTGTTCATATATCATAACCGCCAATACCATTTGGATATTAATTAGTGCACTAGAATAATAAACAAATACTTGGTAAGCCGGATACTGGAGTGCTCTTATTTGTAGTAGTGATGTTGCTATGGCAGTTTCTTAAGGCAGAGTAGGTCTATCCTATGTGGCCATTATCACAACACACGAGCACCCATTGTTATTGTTTTCGTGTGAGCGTGGCGTCTGTAAGAGCCGCTCTGCCTCCCTAGTTCCAATATTTTTTCCACTTCTAAGTTAAATTTACGTTAACAAGGGAATCAAGCTATATTTTGGTGTTAATAATTATATTCAGTCTTATTGAACACTTTTTTATTCAATTTAGACATTAAACTGTTGTATGAACAGTGGTTTAATAATGTAAATACTGCGGCGACGTCGATGACGTCACGGAGTCTCCCATTCTCTAATTTTAAGAGGATACTGTTAAGGGATGACTATACTATTTGTGTATGAGTGTGTCGGTTTCCCGACATAATTCCGGGGGGGAAGAACACGGGTCGAAGTCCCGGTAAGGACTGCGATCACTTTATTCTTCTCCTTCAGAATTATAATGCTGCTTTAATTTAAGTTTACATTGTTGAGCTGCAGTCCTTTGGGGACGTATGTCCCGTACTGGCGTATCGGGTGCTGGAAGTCGCTGTACGTCTTCGTTCCTGGCCAGTTCTAAAGGAACTAATTTCTCTAAAGTTTTGAGAGTAGTGTTGCCTCGGCATTTTACTTTCACTATTCTCAAGGTGCCCTGGCTGTCTGGATGAACAGAGACTATTTGACCTAAAGGCCACTCTGAGCGTGGTCCATCACTATCCACCAGAACTATGTCACCAGGGTTCAAGTTAATTCTGTTGTAGGGGTTGTTTGCCCCGTAATGATACTCTCTCAGAGCTGTAAGGTATTCTCGAGTCCATACGTCATTCCACCGACTTATCACCCTTGATAGATGTTTGAAACGTTGAACCAAATCACTCTCCTGGACATATGAAGGATCCTCTGGTTCCTCGTCCGTAAGGGACACAAGTGTTTTGAGAGGTCTACCATACATCAAATGAGCTGGACTTAATGGTTCACGCTGCAAAACATCTTCAGAGAGGTAGGTAAGTGGTCGGTTATTGACTCGTGCTTCTATCTCCATGACTACTGTTTGAAGCTCCTGCAGGTCAATCTTTTGGCGGTTTAGGGTTTTCCGTAGAGAACGTTTTACCATACCAACCATGCGTTCATAGAAGCCTCCGTGCCATGGTGCTCTGGGAGGTATGAATTTCCAATGGCACTGCCGTTGATTTAGGGCTGTGCGTACCTTTGGATGTGTCCAGATTTTCCTCAGACATGCTTCTCCTGCCACTAAGTTGGACCCATTGTCTGAGATCATTAACTTAGGACAGGATCTACGTGAAGCAAACCTGCGGAAAGCCTGTAAGAATGCTTCGGCACTCATATCGGGAGTCACTTCTAGATGGACTGCCCTTGTTGTGGCACAAGTAAAAAGACAAATGTAAGCTTTTACTGGTTTCTTGTCTTTAGTGCCTGTAAGTGTTAGTGCTCCTGTGAAATCTACTCCTGTAGTCTCAAAGGGACGAATATGTACGACTCGTTCCTTCGGAAGTGGAGGTGGGCCAGGATATGGACACACTCTGGCATCGTATCTCCGGCAAACAACACAGGATTTGATTATTGATTTTACTGTCTGTCTACCTTGGGGTAGCCAGTACTGTTGTCTTAAGTCTGTGAGAGTATCTAATACCCCACCATGCAGAGTGCAGTATTTGTGTATATGTAACACAATTAGTTTGCTTACTATGTGGTGACGAGGGAGCAATATTGGATTTTTTGCTTCCAAATCTATGTCAGCGTGCTGTAAGCGGCCTCCGCATCTGATTATGTTATAATTGTCAGTGTCTAACCAGAGACCCAGATCACGTTGTAGCTTCTTTGGAACATTGTCAAATTCTGTCCCGAATGTGTCGATCTGAGCTCTTTTGACCCAATACCTTAGGGCATTAGGGAATTTATGCTTGATTCCTATTTTCTTTAGAAAATCAAACACTACTTGGGTGACACCTATAAGTTTGTTCAGTTCAGAGTACCGAGTAGGATCAATTACCAAAGTCCGAGGTGGTTCTGGGTTCTCAGTGGGAACAGTAACATTGGTCACAATGACTTGTGGCTTTTGTTCAGGCCACTGGTCGCTGATTAGCCACTGAGGTCCATTGAACCACATCTCTGCCTTTGTTAATTGCCGTAAAGTCAGTCCTCGGGAGAGATAGTCAGCTGGATTCTCTTTTGTGGGTACATATCTTAGTTTATACCCTGCTGACAACTCTCGTATTTCCTTAACGCGGTTACTCACGTAAGGATTCTTACTGTTATTGTTCTTAACCCACTGTAGCACTGCCTCATTATCTGACCAAACTACTGTTTCTTTAAAGTGGATGTGGCGTAAGGCCTTGATCAAATAATGAGCCAATCTTACTCCTAACAGTAAGGCTGTTAATTCCAGTTGTGGCAGTGATCTTTTCTTTAAAGGTGCCACTCTGGCCTTTGATGTGAGCAAATTGGCTTGCCCATTTGTGACCAGGTAAGCTACTGTTCCATAAGCCTTTCCTGAGGCATCACAGAATACATGTAGCTTAATTGGTTCTTTTCATTTACTACTGTGTTCCTGGGGAACTTGACAGACTCTAGGGTACTTAAATCTTTTACTAACCTTGCCATTTTTCTTGTAGAGCAGGTGTTAGAAGATCATCCCAGCCTATCTTTTGTTGCCAACATTCCTGTATTATCAACTTCCCATTAATCAGTACTGGGCTTAATAGTCCTAATGGGTCGAAGGGTTTGCTGACTTGTGATAGTAATTTTCTCATTGTTAAGTTAGTGGTATCAGGCTCCACTGACTTGATTGTCAACTGATCTGTTGTCGTGTTCCATTCGACACCTAGTACCTTTGTCATCTCGGGTACCTGGTAATCGGGAAATTCAGTTGAGATCAGTTGATTTAATTTTTCATTGTTAGAGACCCAAGATTGGAGAGGCATATTGGCTCCCATTAATTCTCGATTGGCCTCATGGTATATGTCCAACAGTTTACTTTCACTGTTGGTTGTACCTTGAAAATTATCCACATACAGGTTTTGCTAATTTCTGTCTTGTTTGGGCTATTGGACTTCTTCAAGTGCGTATCCAAGGTAGCTTGGAGCAGAAAAGGAGATGACGTGGCGCCAAAAAGGACAGAGGCAAACCGGTAAGTGATTAATTCACTGTTCGGATCGTTAGGATCCTTAATCCATAGGAACTTGTGTAGTTCCGGTCTTCTTCTTGAAGACCTACCCTAAGGAATGCCCTGCTGATTCGGCCGTATATGCATAAGTCCCATACGGAANGGTGATGACCCATTCTCCCCTGGGTAACCTATGATCTCCCCTGGTCCCCACGCATCCCTTACCTTGAGGTTACCTTGAGGTGCTTCCGGGCCTTAGCGTCCCCGCGGCCCGGTCGTCGACCTGGCCTCCTGGTTGCTGGACTGATCAACCAGGCTGTTTGACGCGGCTGCTCGCAGCCTGACGTATGAGTCACAGCCTGGTTGATCAAGTATCCTTTGGAGGTGCTTATCCAGTTCTCTCTTGAACACTGTGAGGGGTTTGCCAGTTATGTCCCTTATGTGTAGCGGAAGCGTGTTGAACAGTCTCGGGCCTCTGATGTTGATAGTTCTCTCTCAGAATACCAGTTGCACCTCTGCTTTTCAACGGGGGTATTCTGCACATCCTGCCATGTCTTCTGGTCTCATGTGATGTTATTTCTGTGTGCAGGCTTGGGACCAGCCCCTCTAATATTTTCCACGTGTAAATTATTATGTATCTCTCCCGCCTGCGCTCTAGGGAGTACAGATTTAGGCTCTTTAGTCGGTCCCAATAGTTTAGATGTTTTACTGAGTGGATTCTAGCAGTAAAGGACCTCTGCACGCTCTCCAGGTCAGCAATTTCTCCAGCTTTGAAAGGGGCTATCATTGTGCAGCAGAACTCCAATCTAGAGAGCACAAGCATTTTGAAAAGTGTCATCATCAGTATAGCATCTCTAGTGTGAAAAGTTCTTGTTATCCAACCTGTCATTTTTCGTGTAGTTTTGACGGCTACTTTATTGTGTTCGTTAAAGGTAAGGTCTTCCGACATGAGTGCACCCAGATCCTTTACATTGCCTTTTCGTTCTATGTTATGATTTGGCTGAGTTTTGTACGTGGTTTCCGTTTTTATATTTTCATTTTTTCCATAGCGCATGAGCTGGAACTTATCTTCGTTAAACACCATATTATTTTCTGTAGCCCATAGAAAGACCTGATCTACTTCTGACTGGAGGTTTGCCGTGTCCTCTATGTTGCCTACTCTCATGAAGATCCCAGTGTCATCTGCAAAGAATGATACAATGCTATAGGTTGTGTTCTTGTCTATGTCCGATATGAGGATGAGATAAAGTACTGGAGCAAGCACAGTACCCTGTGTTATGATCTCAGCCTGCAGGAGAAACGAGTCTCACCCTTTGAGAGTTATTCAGCAAGCCTGACCTAACTGGAAGGTCCAGGAATTATAGAGGCGATAACACAGATGTAAAATAGTGTGTTGCATTTATATAAAAGTTTGAGATTATGGGCAATGGACTAGAAAAACAGATAAATGACTTGTTGGAAGATGTGGACAAGTTACTGGGGGCGTGAGGCTCGCTTGTGGAGGGCGATGACCTCACTTGAGGCCAGACATCGCAGGGGAGAGGCCGCGCTTCGTCGAGCTCCCGCCAGAAGGGACCCCTAGCGATATTATCTCCAAGAGAAGAGAAGGTGCAGACGTTCCAGCTGTTGAGTCGAGCTGAGGACGTGTGGTCTCAAGTCCTGGACGGCGAGGAGAGAGTATTAAGCCGCCCAGAGACAGTTTTGTGGGCTGTGACAAGCGCCCTGGTCAGACGTTGTCAGAGGGAGAAGCGCCCTCGACCAGATAATCTGTGGTAAGCCCGATTTAAGCCAGTTCATAGTGTTTGCTTGTAGTTGGTCGTGTGCCCAGCGACAGTAGCGATGTTTATTTTCAAATTAGAAATGTTTTGGTATGGCAGAAAGCCTAAAATAAGAGAGTGAAGTGGGAGGAGCGCTGAGCGACGTCCATCTTCTCTGAGCGCTGGCGGGCAACTGAAGGAGCCCGGCTCCTGAGGGAGGAGGCCCCTCCCGGCGTGTGAGGCTCGCCCAGCGAGGTGGCGCATGGACTCGCCCACGGGGGAGTCCACTCTCATTAAATGTAGAGGACAGATAGAGATTGGAGACAAAGATGTTGTATGATTAATTTTGTTTATGTGTTAAAAAGGGAAACAATTTATTGGAATGCAAATGGGTTGCAGGTTGTTCTTTGGGGAAGAAGTTGCTGAGGACTTGGAAGCCAGCACAGAGGGAGTGGTTGATGAGACTCCAAGGCAGGGGAGGAGAGGACCCCGAGCTATGAAGAAGCAGTGAGGAGGAGTGTCACGTGTTCTCTGCAGAGGTGGTGAAGTGCCACAGTTATTCGAGGAAATTTATGGTGCAGCAGCCAGGAGAGCTGTGGATGACCCTAGTAGGAGTAGGGAGGCACCATAGTTGTTCAAGGAATCTTCATGGTAGCAGCCTGGAGGAGCTGCAGAGGATCCTGGTGTTTAAGCCCTGAGGAACCTGAAGTTGTCATCAGGGTAGTGAATGTTCTAATGATCACTGTATGAGGTGAGAGTAGGTTTGTCATAGCGTGAACGACGCAATGAGTGAGGGTGAGTGATGTTTGCCATTATGTGCAAGAAGTGTATATTGAAGTTTAGAGCACGGTACGTAGGCAGGATTAACTACAGAATATATGTATTCTAAGACTGATAGAATGGTCAATTG
>WNGS01116761.1:0-11777 GCA_020271785.1 Procambarus virginalis
ACTCATCCTGGAGTGGACACACCGCCATAGTGACAGTATTGGGCCAGCGTCACTCATCTGTTGAGGGACACACCGCCATAGTGACAGTATTGGGCAGCGCCACTCATCCTGTGAGTGGACACACCGCCATAGTGACAGTATTGGGCAGCGCCACTCATCATGTGAGTGGACACAACGCCATAGTGACAGTATTGGCAGCGCCACTCATCCTGTGAGTGGACACAACGCATAGTGACAGTATTGGGCAGCGTCACTCATCCTGTGAGTGGACACACCGCCATAGTGACAGTATGGGCAGCGTCACTCATCCTGTGAGTGGACACACCGCATAGTGACAGTATTGGGCAGCGCCACTCATCCTGTGAGTGGACACACCGCCATAGTGACAGTATTGGGCAGCGTCACTCATCCTGTGAGTGGACACACCGCCATAGTGACAGTATTGGCAGCGCCACTCATCCTGTGAGTGGACACACCGCCATAGTGACAGTATTGGGCAGCGTCACTCATCCTGTGAGTGGACACACCGCCATAGTGACAGTATTGGGCAGCGCCACTCATCCTGTGAGTGGACACACCGCCATAGTGACAGTATTGGGCAGCGCCACTCTCTGTGAGTGGCCACACCGCATAGTGACAGTATTGGGCAGCGCCACTCATCCTGTGAGTGGACACACCGCCATAGTGACAGTATTGGGCAGCGTCACTCATCCTGTGAGTGGACACACCGCCATAGTGACAGTATTGGGCAGCGCCACTCATCCTGTGAGTGGACACACCGCCATAGTGACAGTATTGGGCAGCGCCACTCATCCTGTGAGTGGACACACCGCCATAGTGACAGTATGGGCAGCGCCACTCATCTGTGAGTGGACACACGCCATAGTGACAGTATGGGGCAGCGTCACTCATCCTGTGAGTGGACACACGCCATAGTGACAGTATTGGCAGCGCACTCATCCTGTGAGTGGACACACCGCATAGTGACAGTATTGGGCAGCGCCACTCATCCTGTGAGTGGACACACCGCCATAGTGACAGTATTGGGCAGCGCCACTCATCCTGTGAGTGGACACACCGCCATAGTGACAGTATTGGGCAGCGCACTCATCCTGTGAGTGGACACACCGCCATAGTGACAGTATTGGGCAGCGTCACTCATCCTGTGAGTGGACACACCGCCATAGTGACAGTATTGGGCAGCGCCACTCATCCTGTGAGTGGACACACCGCCATAGTGACAGTATTGGGCAGCGCCACTCATCCTGTGAGTGGACACACCGCCATAGTGACAGTATTGGGCAGCGCCACTCATCCTGTGAGTGGACACACCGCCATAGTGACAGTATTGGGCAGCGCCACTCATCCTGTGAGTGGACACACCGCCATAGTGACAGTATTGGGCAGCGCCACTCATCCTGTGAGTGGACACACCGCCATAGTGACAGTATTGGGCAGCGTCACTCATCTGTGAGTGGACACACCGCCATAGTGACAGTATTGGGCAGCCACTCATCCTGTGAGTGGACACACCGCCATAGTGACAGTATTGGGCAGCGCCACTCATCCTGTGAGTGGACACACCGCCATAGTGACAGTATTGGGCAGCGCCACTCATCCTGTGAGTGGACACACCGCCATAGTGACAGTATTGGCAGCGCCACTCATCCTGTGAGTGGACACACCGCCATAGACAGTATTGGGCAGCGCCACTCATCCTGTGAGTGGACACACCGCCATAGTGACAGTATTGGGCAGCGCCACTCATCCTGTGAGTGGACACACCGCCATAGTGACAGTATTGGGCAGCGCCACTCATCTGTGAGTGGACACACGCCATAGTGACAGTATTGGGCAGCGCCACTCATCCTGTGAGTGGACACACCGCCATAGTGACAGTATTGGGCAGCGTCACTCATCTGTGAGTGGACACACCGCCATAGTGACAGTATTGGGCAGCGCACTCATCCTGTGAGTGGACACACCGCCATAGTGACAGTATTGGGCAGCGCCACTCATCTGTGAGTGGACACACCGCCATAGTGACAGTATTGGGCAGCGCACTCATCCTGTGAGTGGACACACCGCCATAGTGACAGTATTGGGCAGCGCCACTCATCCTGTGAGTGGACACACCGCCATAGTGACAGTATTGGGCAGCGCCACTCATCCTGTGAGTGGACACACCGCCATAGTGACAGTATTGGGCAGCGCACTCATCCTGTGAGTGGACACACCGCATAGTGACAGTATTGGGCAGCGCCACTCATCCTGTGAGTGGACACACCGCCATAGTGACAGTATTGGGCAGCGCCACTCATCCTGTGAGTGGACACACCGCCATAGTGACAGTATTGGGCAGCGCCACTCATCCTGTGAGTGGACACACCGCCATAGTGACAGTATTGGGCAGCGCCACTCATCCTGTGAGTGGACACACCGCCATAGTGACAGTATTGGGCAGCGCACTCATCCTGTGAGTGGACACACCGCCATAGTGACAGTATTGGGCAGCGTCACATCCTGTGAGTGGACACACCGCCATAGTGACAGTATTGGGCAGCGCCACTCATCCTGTGAGTGGACACACCGCCATAGTGACAGTATGGGCAGCGCCACTCATCCTGTGAGTGGACACACCGCCATAGTGACAGTATTGGGCAGCGCACTCATCCTGTGAGTGGACACACCGCCATAGTGACAGTATTGGCAGCGCCACTCATCCTGTGAGTGGACACACCGCCATAGTGACAGTATTGGGCAGCGCCACTCATCCTGTGAGTGGCACACCGCCATAGTGACAGTATTGGGCAGCGCACTCATCCTGTGAGTGGACACACCGCCATAGTGACAGTATTGGGCAGCGCCACTCATCTGTGAGTGGACACACCGCCATAGTGACAGTATTGGGCAGCGCCACTCATCCTGTGAGTGGACACACACATAGTGACAGTATTGGGCAGCGCCACTCATCCTGTGAGTGGACACACCACCATAGGACAGTATTGGGCAGCGCCACTCATCCTGTGAGTGGACACACCACCATAGTGACAGTATTGGGCAGCCACTCATCCTGTGAGTGGACACACCGCCATAGTGACAGTATTGGGCAGCGCCACTCATCCTGTGAGTGGACACACCGCCATAGTGACAGTATTGGGCAATGCAACTCATCCTGTGAGTGGACACACCGCCATAGTGACAGTATTGGGCAGGCCCTCATCCTGTGAGTGGACACACCGCCATAGTGACAGTATTGGGCAGCGCCACTCATCCTGTGAGTGGACACACCGCCATAGTGACAGTATGGGGCAGCGTCACTCATCCTGTGAGTGGACACACCGCCATAGTGACAGTATTGGGCAGCACCACTCATCTGTGTGGAGGACACACCGCCATAGTGGAGTATTGGGCAGCGTCACTCATCCTGTGAGTGGACACACCGCCATAGTGACAGTATTGGGCAGCGCCACTCATCCTGTGAGTGGACACACCGCCATAGTGACAGTATTGGGCAGCGTCACTCATCCTGTGAGTGGACACACCGCCATAGTGACAGTATTGGCAGCGTCACTCATCCTGTGAGTGGACACACCGCCATAGTGACAGTTTGGGCAGCGTCACTCATCCTGTGAGTGGACACACGCCATAGTGACAGTATTGGGCAGCGCCACTCATCCTGTGAGTGGACACACCGCCATAGTGACAGTATGGGGCAGCGCCACATCCTGTGAGTGGACACACCGCCATAGTGACAGTATTGAGCAGCGCCATCATCCTGTGAGTGGACACACCGCCATAGTGACAGTGCTGGGCAGCGCCACTCATCCTGTGAGTGGACACACCGCCATAGTGACAGTATTGGGCAGCGCCACTCATCCTGTGAGTGGACATACCGCCATAGTGACAGTATTGGGCAGCGCCATTCATCATGTGAATGGACACACCGCCATAGTGACAGTGCTGGGCAGCGCCACTCATCCTGTGAGTGGACACACCGCCATAGTGACAGTATTGAGCAGCGCCATGCATCCTGTGAGTGGACACACCGCCATAGTGACAGTATTGGGCAGCGCCACTCATCCTGTGAGTGGACACACCGCCATAGTGACAGTGCTGGGCAGCGCCACTCATCCTGTGAGTGGACACACCGCCATAGTGACAGTATTGGGCAGCGCCACTCATCCTGTGAGTGGACACACCGCCATAGTGACAGTATTGGGCAGCGCCACTCATCCTGTGAGTGGACATACCGTTATTGTGACAGTATTGGGCAGCGCCACTCATCCTGTGAGTGGACATACCGTTATTGTGACAGTATTGGGCAGCGCCACTCATCCTGTGAGTGGACATACCGTTATAGTGACAGTATTGGGCAGCGTCACTCATCCTGTGAGTGGACATACCGTTATAGTGACAGTATTGGGCAGCGCCACTCATCCTGTGAGTGGACATACCGTTATAGTGACAGTATTGGGCAGCGCCACTCATCCTGTGAGTGGACATACCGTTATAGTGACAGTATTGGGCAGCGCCACTCATCCTGCGAGTGGACATACCGTTATAGTGACAGTATTGGGCAGCGTCACTCATCCTGTGAGTGGACATACCGTTATAGTGACAGTATTGGGCAGCGCCACTCATCCTGTGAGTGGACATACCGTTATAGTGACAGTATTGGGCAGCGCCACTCATCCTGTGAGTGGACAAACCCGCTGAGTTTTTCATCTTGTCCCTTGTACACAGACACAGCTGGGACTTGCTTAACTGTCCTAAGGGAACAGCTTATCAAGCAAGAAGATGAACATCTGTCAACCGCATCTGTCAAAGGAGCCGGTCGGCCGAGAGGACAGCACGCTGGACTTGTGAGCCTGTGGTCCTGGGTTCAATCCCAGGCGCCGGCGAGAAACAATGAGCAGAGTTTCTTTCACCCTATGCCCTGTTACCTAGCAGTAAAATAGGTACCTGGGTGTTAGTCAGCTGTCACGGGCTGCTTCCTGGGGGTGGAGGCCTGGTCGAGGACCGGGCCGCTGAGACACTAAAAAAAAAAAGCCCCGAAATCCTCTCAAGATAACCCTTAAAGTCTTACGTTATCCTGCTGGTGCAAAATGGGGAAATCTTTTTAAGAGCAGTATCAATATTTCACAAATAGTTTTCTTAACTCAAACAATGTGGGGTTTATTATTCTACACATATTTCTAATGTCTCTTAGATGTTCACATTCTCTCAGGTAGTGGTCAAGGCGGTGCCCATCACTCTCATCACAGATTCTGCAACTCCGCTGCTCAGCTGTTGTTTCCATTCCGTATTTCTATTGATATTTGTATCAAAGACAGATTCTCGCTATTACCGATTCTCTCCCGCGGCCACATCCTCTTCGTTAGTCTATAATGATTGGGATTGCCAGCTGCAACTATGTTGTATCATCATACAGATTCGCTGATTTGTGCTTCTATCCTCCTTTCCTCAGTTACCTTGGCATGATGATGTTGCCTGACATCATCATGTCAGGCAACTAAATAATACCCAGGGTCATTGGGCTTCGGTATGGGAACAATTATTGCGTATTTCCATTATGTGGGCAACACTTCACTTAGGAATGACTTGTTAAACAGGTGGAGTAGTGGATTCCCAGACACTTCACACAGTGCATTATGTCGCAGGTGATGCCATCTTCACCAGGTGCTGTTCTTTTACCCTTTCTCATAGCCACCCCTTACCACCTGGGCTGTGATTGGTTTCCCTTATTCGTCATCACTAGATTGTGCTCTTGTTATCCTAACGTCATTATGTCGCAGGAGCTGTTCCCTGCTGATTTCTGCAGGGAGGAAGGAGGAGGATACTGCATCACTCCACTTGCGAACTAGTTCTTCAGCCTTACCCTGGGGGTCTTTGTGAGCCGCAGGCTGGGTTCTGCCCTCCTTAGCTATCTGAATTTTTGCCCACACTTGTCTTGCAGATGTTTTTCTTCCACTGGAGATAGTAAAGTCAAGCCATTGTCTTTCCTGCTCTTTAATCTTCTCTTCTCTGGCAACTTAACACACAGTTTTAAACAGCTCTTGGTTGCTTTCAGTGAGATATCTCCGATACTCTCTACTAATGTCTCTTACATTGGCATTGAGCATCTTTATGTAATCGTCCTCATATCATTGTATTTTCTTAATCTGAGGGTTACTTCGCCCAGTCGTACGGCTCGGAACTCCGAGACAGCTCTCAATTTGTTTATTTAGGTCATCAACAAGTGTATCAATGTCTTCTGGGATTTGGTATTCCGTGAACCAGTCACTCATCTTGTTTATGAAGTGCGGCCTCATATCCGGTCCTAGTGATAACCTTTTTCTTTTATTTGTCTCTTTCCTTCTCTTACTCATGTCGTTGGTGATAATCAGTGACCAGTGGTCACTGGGTGAAACAGAGTGACAGTTTCCGTCCATTGACATTGGGCTGATGGCAGTTGGCACCAAAGTGTGGGTGTCTGGCATTAAGGTCACCGACCAGCAGGGTAGGTTCTTCATTAACAAATTCAGGTAGTGTGTCAAGGTTAAGTTTACTCTGTGGCACATATAGGTTGATTATATGTAGGGCATTATTGTTTAGGTGAAGGGTTACTCCCAGTGATTCAAACTCATCCCCCATGTGCAGGTCATCAATAATCTATGCGGGAATGTTGTTGTTTACAAAAGTGATGAGACCCCATTTTCTTTCCCCAGAGGACAGGGAGAACTTGCGATAACCGCTGAATCTTGGGTTGATGTCATCACTCATCAGCGTCTCCTGTAGCACTCTGACGTCAGTTTGATGTTCACGGACGTACTGTATGATGTCATTAATTCTATTGCGAACTCCTTTGCAGTTCCATTGTAGTATAGTGAGATGTTCTTCGATGTGATTATCCATTTTGAGGTTGCTTGTCATCAGATGCGCTATGCGTGTAATTATTATGTTCACGTGTGTTATCGTGTATTCCATGGTGTTTGGTGTTGCTGTCTGCAGTGGTGTTGCTGCATACGCTGTTGTGTTGTTGTCCTTGTTGTGTCTGCTGACGTACCTCGGCAGCATGTGTTGCATCATCTTGCACCAGGCTCTGGCTTCCAGACCTCCACTTCACGAACTCTGCTGTTGCAGGATTTTGAGCATTTGGTCCTAAGTCGTCTTAATCTGGCAGAGGGCTTTCTCAAGTTCCGTTTGCTTTTGTAATATTTGGCGGACGACTAGGTGAGCTTGTATCATATGGTTTAATATTGCTTTGACACAAGCCAGAGTGACGACCTCCTGGTGGTTCAGGATGGTGGTCAGTAGGTGGGGCAGTGGCAGTTTGGGTGGCTGGTGTGCCTGGAGGAGGAGGCGGTTGGGAGACAGAGGAGAGGCTGGTTCATTGGTAGGGGTTCGGGGGTCGGGTGGTGGTGTGACACCGTGGGTAGACCTTCACATCATTCCTCTCTTGGCACCGGTAGCAGCAGCACGTGACGCTCAAAGTGAGATCTAGGCGGTACGCTGTTTGAGCGCCCCGCACCTGCAACCACCTGCCCCTGCATTTTGTAGTTTCATGGGACCACCGTTTAGAACTATCTGACATCACAACCACCACTGTGATCAGCAGCATGGATTCAGCACCAGAGATGCAGAACGCCAGTAGCTCAGCTGCTAGCTTGCGCCGCAGTGGTCAGGCGCCGCCAGGTCAGCCCAGACGAGCATACTCTCGTGGTAACCCTTTCGGGGGCCACATTCTTAGTGTGGTAACTATCTGGGGCCACATTCTTAGTGTGGTAACTATCTGGGGCCACATTCTTAGTGTGGTAACTATCTGGGGCCACATTCTTAGTGTGGTAACTATCTGGGGCCACATTCTTAGCGTGGTAACTATCTGGGGGCCACATTCTTAGCGTGGTAACTATCTGGGGCCACATTCTTAGCGTGGTAACTATCTGTGGGGCCACATTCTTAGCGTGGTAACTATCTGTGGGGCCACATTCTTAGCGTGGTAACTATCTGGGGCCACATTCTTAGTGTGGTAACTATCTGGGGCCACATTCTTAGCGTGGTAACTATCTGGGGGCCACATTCTTAGTGTGGTAACTATCTGGGGCCACATTCTTAGCGTGGTAACTATCTGGGGGCCACATTCTTAGTGTGGTAACTATCTGGGGGCCACATTCTTAGTGTGGTAACTATCTGGGGCCACATTCTTAGCGTGGTAACTATCTGGGGGCCACATTCTTAGTGTGGTAACTATCTGGGGGCCACATTCTTAGTGTGGTAACTATCTGGGGGCCACATTCTTAGTGTGGTAACTATCTGGGGCCACATTCTTAGTGTGGTAACTATCTGGGGGCCACATTCTTAGTGTGGTAACTATCTGGGGGCCACATTCTTAGTGTGGTAACTATCTGGGGGCCACATTCTTAGTGTGGTAACTATCTGGGGGCCACATTCTTAGTGTAGTAACTATCTTGGGCCACATTCTTAGCGTAGTAACTATCTTGGGCCAGAGCCTCCACCACCCAAGGCAGCACCCAGCCAAACTAGCCCACACTTCCTCCCAGTCAATAACAGCGCTTCCTCTCGACGTGTTCACGGTGTAGATTCACAGCTTTATCAGTGAGATCGCATGCAAAGATATATTACCCTAGTGAGCCAACCCGAACTGCCACCCTAAATACAACCAGGGACAGCTGGAGGGTCTAACTTATGTAATGTGTATTGTCGTGTATAGCACTCTTTCTCTTCTCTGCTAAACCTTTCTTCCTCTCCAGGTCGGGACCTTCCCCCTGTGTGGTGAAAGTGCAGTGGGGTATTCGTCCTGTCCTCCCAGGTGGGGCCACAGCAAGAGCTTGCGCCCTGTGACACCCTGCCTGGTAGTGCTGCTATGCCGATCCACTGCTAGAACCTCGTGATAGTGCGAATCAACTGGCAGTTGGGGGTTGCCCTCAAATAATACCTTCAGGACACACGGATACTTCGTATTCACGCTGAACCGGGTTTAATTAGCTTGCTTGGATCCCAGACTTACGCAACTGACAACCGTGCTCCAACCCACAGCTCACGAGCCAAAGATTCACAGCTCCACGGAGATCACAGCCACCCAGACTGAGTCAACACACCACCACCTCCTCCACCAGACCACTACCTCACCTAAGATGCACTGCCTTAGCCACCTTAACGCCCCTGATCCTCCCCCTGACCATGACGGAATAGGACATCATATATACCAGATCACCCAGACTCCTTACACATCCATCACTCCCATCGATAACTGAATAAAGCTCTTTTTACCCTCTGAATCTGACCTGTATGTTTGCCTCATCCCCAAAGCCCGAGCAGGACTACTGACACTAGGACTTACCCCCACAATGACCTTAGAGCACAAGCACAACTGCACTGTTGTTGCCTTCAATGTAGACACCACCCTCCTCTCCACGGTAACAACCTTAGACAACGTATTACCGACGTCGGTAAAGCCAACAATATCATCATTGAAGACCTCTTCCTCCCACCCAACACCAAGATCCTCAGAATCCGCTGTTCCTCCCCCACTGAAGCTGAATCCTTCCTCACTAAGGGCTTTATATTAGACCACATCTCCATCCCACACTTTAACCTCAAGAAAAGCTCATACCAAAATGTCACCCAATGCATCAATGCTATCTCCTCAGAGTGGACAATGTGGGCCCTGTGACAGTGGTGTCTCCTCAGAGTGGACAATGTGGGCCCTGTGACAGTGGTGTCTCCTCAGAGTGGACAATGTGGGCCCTGTGACAGTGGTGTCTCCTCAGAGTGGACAATGTGGGCCCTGTGACAGTGGTGTCTCCTCAGAGGCGTCAATGTGGGCCCTGTGACAGTGGTGTCTCCTCAGAGGAGACAATGTGGGCCCTGTGACAGTGGTGTCTCCTCAGAGGAGACAATGTGGCCCCTGTGACAGTGGTGTCTCCTCAGAGGAGTCAATGTGGGCCCTGTGACAGTGGTGTCTCCTCAGAGGAGACAATGTGGCCCCTGTGACAGTGGTGTCTCTTCAGAGGCGTCATTGTGGGCCTTGTGACAGTGGTGTCTCCTCAGAGGAGACAATGTGGGCCCTGTGACAGTGGTGTCTCCTCAGAGGAGACAATGTGGGCCCTGTGACAGTGGTGTCTCCTCAGAGGGACAATGTGGGCCCTGTGACAGTGGTGTCTCCTCAGAGGAGACAATGTGGGCCCTGTGACAGTGGTGTCTCCTCAGAGGAGACAATGTGGGCCCTGTGACAGTGGTGTCTCCTCAGAGGAGACAATGGGGCCCTGTGACAGTGGTGTCTCCTCAGAGGAGACAATGTGGGCCCTGTGACAGTGGTGTCTCCTCAGAGGAGACAATGTGGGCCCTGTGACAGTGGTGTCTCCTCAGAGGAGACAATGTGGGCCCTGTGACAGTGGTGTCTCCTCAGAGGAGACAATGTGGGCCCTGTGACAGTGGTGTCTCCTCAGAGGAGACAATGTGGGCCCTGTGACAGTGGTGTCTCCTCAGAGGAGACAATGTGGGCCCTGTGACAGTGGTGTCTCCTCAGAGGAGACAATGTGGGCCCTGTGACAGTGGTGTCTCCTCAGAGGAGACAATGTGGGCCCTGTGACAGTGGTGTCTCCTCAGAGGAGACAATGTGGGCCACTGTGACAGTGGTGTCTCCTCAGAGGAGACAATGTAGCCCATGTGACAGTGGTGTCTCCTCAGAGGAGACAATGTGGCCCCTGTGACAGTGGTGTCTCCTCAGAGTGGACAATGTGGCCCATGTGACAGTGGTGTCTCCTCAGAGGAGACAATGTGGGCCACTGTGACAGTGGTGTCTCCTCAGAGGAGACAATGTGGGCCCTGTGACAGTGGTATCTCCTCAGAGGGGACAATGTGGCCCATGTGACAGTGGTGTCTCCTCAGAGGAGACAATGTGGGCCCCTGTGACAGTGGTGTCTCCTCAGAGGAGACAATGTGGCCCATGTGACAGTGGTGTCTCCTCAGAGGGGACAATGTGGGCCCTGTGACAGTGGTGTCTCCTCAGAGGGGACAATGTGGGCCCTGTGACAGTGGTGTCTCCTCAGAGGGGACAATGTGGGCCCTGTGACAGTGGTATCTCCTCAGAGGGACAATGTGGCCCATGTGACAGTGGTGTCTCCTCAGAGGAGACAATGTGGGCCCTGTGACAGTGGTATCTCCTCAGAGGGGACAATGTGGGCCCTGTGACAGTGGTGTCTCCTCAGAGGGGACAATGTGGGCCCTGTGACAGTGGTATCTCCTCAGAGGAGACAATGTGGGCCCCTGTGACAGTGGTGTCTCCTCAGAGGAGACAATGTGGCCCATGTGACAGTGGTGTCTCCTCAGAGGGGACAATGTGGGCCCTGTGACAGTGGTGTCTCCTCAGAGGCGACAATGTGGGCCCTGTGACAGTGGTATCTCCTCAGAGGAGACAATGTGGCCCATGTGACAGTGGTGTCTCCTCAGAGTGGACAATGTGGCCCATGTGACAGTGGTGTCTCCTCAGAGGAGACAATGTGGGCCCTGTGACAGTGGTATCTCCTCAGAGGAGACAATGTGGGCCCTGTGACAGTGGTATCTCCTCAGAGGAGACAATGTGGGCCCCTGTGACAGTGGTGTCTCCTCAGAGGAGACAATGTGGCCCATGTGACAGTGGTGTCTCCTCAGAGGAGACAATGTGGGCCCTGTGACAGTGGTATCTCCTCAGAGGAGACAATGTGGGCCCCTGTGACAGTGGTGTCTCCTCAGAGGAGACAATGGGGCCCTGTGACAGTGGTGTCTCCTCAGAG
>WNGS01116765.1:8700-18863 GCA_020271785.1 Procambarus virginalis
TGAGATATCAGTTTAATTTACATATAGTTATGGAAATATTTCCATTGTGGTTATGCCAAGTCACTTGCCCCGTGTAAGTTCCCGAGCTCAGTGTTTGTCTCGTCCCTGCTCTACGTCCTTTCTCACACGGTGGTCATTCTACAAGGTTGTAGAGATCATCCTCTACTTGGCAGGTAACACTGCTGCCAAGCATTTGTCAGTATCCACACCACCAAGCTTCATGACCCTTATCGTGACGCTTCAAGCTGCTGTATCATGGGCTTCAGCTGCTGTATCATGGGCTTCAAGCTGCTGTATCATGGGCTTCAGCGGCTGTATCATGGTTCAAGCGGCTGTTCATGGGCTTCAAGCGGCGTATCATTGGCTTCAAGCGGCTGTATCATGGGGCTTCAAGCTGCTGTATCATGGGCTTCAAGCTGCTGTATCATGGGCTTCAAGCTGCTACATCATGGGCTTCAAGCTGCTGTATCATGGGCTTCAAGCTGCTGTATCATGGGGCTTCAAGGTGCTGTATCATGGGGCTTCAAGCTGCTGTATCATGGGCTTCAAGCTGCTGTATCATGGGCTTCAAGGTGCTGTATCATGGGGCTTCAAGGTGCTGTATCATGGGCTTCAAGGTGCTGTATCATGGGCTTCAAGGTGCTGTATCATGGGGCTTCAAGCTGCTGTATCAGGGGCTTCAAGGTGCTGTATCATGGGCTTCAAGGTGCTGTATCATGGGGCTTCAAGCTGCTGTATCATGGGCTTCAAGCTGCTGTATCATGGGCTTCAAGCTGCTGTATCATGGGCTTCAAGCTGCTGTATCATGGGGCTTCAAGCTGCTGTATCATGGGGCTTCAAGGTGCTGTATCATGGCTTCAATATGCATCTTAATCTTCCAGTGAGCGCTCAATTTTTGCTAGTCATGACGCTCCCAGGATTGAGTAAACTTTAGGGTGACTCGTATTCATGTTTCAAGACCACACTATACATGCATGTTGGGTACACACGCAAGAGGATCATCACGGGATTGTCGAGGACGTCAATGGTAGTTCACGGTGATTGTCGAGGACGTCAATGGTAGTTCATCACGGTGATTGTCGAGGACGTCAATGGTAGTCATCACGGTGATTGTCGAGGACGTCAATGGTAGTTCACGGTGATTGTCGAGGACGTCAATGGTAGTTCATCACGGTGATTGTCGAGGACGTCAATGGTAGTTCACGGTGATTGTCGAGGACGTCAATGGTAGTTCATCACGGTGATTGTCGAGGACGTCAATGGTAGTTCATCACGGTGATTGTGGAGGACGTCAATGGTAGTTCATCACGATGATCGTCGAGGACGTCAATGGTAGTGCCAATCGGTGTTAGTGTCTTAGACCCTTACCCTTAACCATACACATTCCTCTACACACCGTAACAATCTGTCTTCCAAAAATCACAGTACTTACAGTAACTATTGGTGGAATGCTACACAAATGAACTGTTGGACTGAAGAAAACCACAATTTGCACTTAAGTTTATATAAGCACGAGAAAATGGCAGCAACCAAGGCTAAACTCTCCTAGGATTAGTATGATATATATGTACAAAATTAGGCTTAAGTTGGTGCATATTAGGCCTAGGATTATTTATTCAGGTTTAAAACAGGTTCGGTTGTTTAATTATGGTTTCACACTTTGGCAAGTCATTTGCAGTATTCCAATAATACAAAACGTTCACTTTTGTTGGTAGAACAGTTCACTTGTGTAAGTACTACCAATAGTTAATATAATGACTATAATTGTGGTGGGTGAGCTGGCGCCACACGGCCCGGGGTTGGCCACTATAATTGTGGTGGGTGGGCTGGCGCCACACGGCCCGGGGTTGACCACTATAATTGTGGTGGGTGGGCTGGCGCCACACGACCCGGGGTTGACCACTATAATTGTGGTGGGTGGGCTGGCGCCACACGACCCGGGGTTGACCACTATAATTGTGGTGGGTGGGCTGGCGCCACACAACCCGGGTTGACCACTATAATTGTGGTGGGTGGGCTGGCGCCACACGACCCGGGGTTGACCACTATAATTGTGGTGGGTGGGCTGGCGCCACACAACCCGGGTCAGCAATACCTCCCTGCACGAGACAATGGCTCCCTATTGAGGCCACCCCTGTAGCAGCCCCCGGCCTAAACCGTAACAATATTCATAATCAACATTTATGATATATAACCTCGACATTAACACAACTTTAAAGTCGTAGTCACCTTGTTTGAGGAGGTTCCGAGGATCAATGATGTCCCTGTAAGCCAGTCTCTGACCGGGCTCCAGCGCTTAACTCTGGTCATGACCTTGCTGTAGTATATACACTAGCCTACAGTGGTACATATTCTATTAATATTTATAACGCTCTAGTCTATTATGGTGCAAATAACTCTGCATGCCCCCGTTGAGTACCCCGCCATCACCCTGCGTCACGTCCCGCCATCCTCACTCTCAGCAGCGCACCCCAGCGCCATCAAACAATGGCGGCCAGATAATGAAGTAATTCGGTCCGACGCACATTACACTGCCATTACAACTTTTTCTTTTTACCTTGCAGCAGCAGCCGCCGCCGCTGCAACACGAGGCAACACAGGCTCGGGGAAAGGAACACAACACACACACACTTGAGAAGATAAGCAAGTATCAAGTGCTTAAACGGGAAACAAACAAGTCACGGCACAATATTTGTTTCAATTTCATGATGCAAACTGCTTTTGCTTGTTTACTTATTTGTATGTGTGAGGAGTGAGGCCTAGCTCTCGGTCCACCCCCCCCCCCCGCCAGTACGATAGCTATCAGCAGTAGTCCGGGACAACAACCTCACGCCAGATAATGCTTCGTCACATCTGCTTTAAAATCAGAGAATATGGCATCCACCACTTCTCCTTTATGTAGTAACCCTTGTTCAGTACATGTACACCACAAGGACAGCTCCTGTACATCCCGCAGGCTAAACCTCTGGCCGGTTTCCTCTAGTTGAAGAGGGCCGTCTTTGCCTTCGGCTATGTCTCTCATAATCTTTTATGTTGTGATAACGTCTCATGATTATTTTTCCCTTGGCGTGCGAGTGAGTGCTGTTTTTGTCTAATTTCAAAAGACTGCCACAAGGCCGGTGGCTGAGCGGACAGAACACTGGACGCGTGATCCTGTGGTCCCGGCGACAAACAATGGGCAGAGTTTCTTTCACCCTGATGCCGATGTTACCTAGCTGTAAATAGGTACCTGGGAGTTAGTCAGCTGTCATGGGCTACTTCCTGGGGGTGGAGGCCTGGTCGAGAACCGGCCTCGGGGACACTAAGCCCCAAAATCATCTCAAGATAACCTCAAGATGTGAATGTTGACAGTGATCTTAGCCGCGCGGCACAGCTGCAAAGTAGCACCTGGAGTAAATTTTAGCATAGAGTTTCAGTAACATTTCTTACCAATTATGTCACTATGCTTAACTGATTTCCCGAGGTCTCAAGATCACACGTCTGTACCCAAGTAGGATAATGTGGGTCGGTGTTGATAGGTAAGCCCTTTATTTTTCTTTACGTTTAACTGATTTCCCGAGGTCTCAAGGTCACACGTCTGTACCCAAGTAGGATAATGTGGGTCGGTGTTGATAGGTAAGCCCTTATTTTTCTTTACGTTAAGTATACATTCAAGCCCTCAGTATACACTAAGCTCTACACTATACTTAAAATTTAAAGAATGAGATTTATTTGTCTTTGTATACAAATATACATTTATTTATATACCTCAATGGAGATGCCCATTTTGTCTGATATTATCACACCTGCCGTAGCGGTGTCTGCCGTGGACGACCAGATTGGCGGTGTCTGCCGTGGACGACCAGAGTGGCGGTGTCTGCCGTGGACGACCAGAGTGGCGGTGTCTGCCGTGGACGACCAGAGTGGCGGTGTCTGCCGTGGACGACCAGAGTGGCGGTGTCTGCCGTGGACGACCAGAGTGGCGGTGTCTGCACTTCCCGCACTCTCACGCGTGTGAGAGTGCGGCAAGTGTACAGTGCACATGTGTGAAATTGCGGCAAGTGTACAGTGCACATGTGAAAGAGTGTCTCACACACTGGGCAATATTGTTGAGGCTGCACATTACTGTTCAGAGTATCCTAGTGGAGATCCTGCCTTGAATGGCAGCAGACAGGTGGTCGTATAGTGAAGTGTGTAATAATTGAAGTGTTAAGATCAGGGTCCCTTGCGAGGATTAAGTAGCGTCTACGAGGCGAGTGGTGCTGTATAGCTTTGTATAGAGTTCAGAAACTATGTATGTCAAAATTATTAAAGAAATCTAATTATTAAAAATCCATGTAGGGTTATGGGTAATCAATGACTTACCTTAATTACCTTCTACAACAACTACACGCCTCTACAACAACTACACAGCCTCTACAAAACTACACAGCTTATACAACAACTACAAGCTTATACAACAACTACACAGCCTCTACAAACAACTACACAGCCTCTCACAACAACTACACAGCTTATACAACTACACAGCCTCTACAACAACTACACAGCCTCTACAACAACTACACAGCCTCTACAACAACTACACAGCCTCTACAACCTACACAGCCTCTATAACTACACAGCCTCTACAACAACTACACAGCCTCTACAACAACTACACAGCCTCTACACCAACTACACAGCCTCTACAACAACTACACAGCCTCTATAACTACACAGCCTCTACAACAACTACACAGCCTCTACAACAACTACACAGCCTCTACAACAACTACACAGCTCTACAACAACACACAGCCTCTACAACAACTACACACCTCTACAACACTACACAGCCTCTACAACAACTACACAGCTCTACAACAACTACACCGCCTCTACAACAACTACACAGCCTCTACAACCACTACCTGGTGTTCCAAATCACAGACGTACAAAAATAATAACGAAGAAAATGAGTGGAATTCACACATTTATGTAAATTAAATTCATTAATGCCTGCTCCAGCCTGAGGGCCCCTACACCAAAACAGCTTCAAGGAGACAGAGAGAGATGGACACAGCCAGTAGACCTACAAATCAGACGGTTTAGCGTTATAAAGGGCGTAGTGAGCAAAGAGGTACAAGAACTCTCAGAACCCCAGCCAGGTACAATCCAGGTGCAGGCTTTTCCTCCCCCCCACCACCCCCGACCTCACAAGAAAAACTAGGCTAGTACGACAACATCCCACACCTCCGCTACACCCACACCTCCGCTTCACCCACACCTCCGCTACACCTACACCTCCGATACACCCACACCTCCGATACACCCACACCTCCGCTACACCCACACCTCTGCTACACCCACACCTCCGCTTCACCCACACCTCCGCTACACCCACCCTCGTACACCCACCTCCGACTACACCCACACCTCCGCCCCCCCGTACACCCACACCTCCGCTACACCCAGCACACTCCGCTACACCCCACCCTCCGCTACACCCACACCTCCGCTACACACCCCACTACAGTACCACAGCTACAACCCACACCCTCACAGACACAACCACACACCAGCCCGCTACAACCAACCACCTCCCCTACACCCACGACCTCCCCACAAACCACACCTCCCCACCCCTACACCCCTACACCTCCCCCTTCACCCTACACATCCCTACACCCCACCTTCCCCCTACACACCCACACCTCCCCTACACCCAACACCTCCCCTACCCACAACCTCCCCTACACAGCCCACACCTCCCCTACACCCACACCTCCCCCTAAATCCCACAACTTCCACCTGCACCCCACACCCCCCTACACCCCACCTCTGCTTCACCCACACCTCCGCTACACCCACACCTCCGCTACACCCACACCTCCGCTTCACCCACACCTCCGCTTCACCCACACCTCCGCTTCACCCACACCTCCGCTTCACCCACACCTCCGCTTCACCCACACCCTCCCCTACAACACCCACACCTCCGCTTCACCCACACCTCCTGCTACACCCACACCTCCGCTACACCCACAACCTCCGCTACACCCCACTACCGCCTCCCCCTACACACCCACACCGCTACACACCCACACCTCCCCTACACACCTACCTCCCTACACCCACACCTCCGCTCCACCCACACCTCCGCTACACACACACCGATACACCACCTCCTCCACCTCCCCTACACCCACCACCTCCCCCTACAACCCACACCCTCCCCGACACCCACACCGTCCCTACACCCACACCTCCCCTACACCCACACCTCCCCTACACCCACATCTCCGCTACACCCACATCTCCGCTACATCACCCCCCTCCGCTACACACCCACACCGCTACACACCCACTGCTTGAAACACTTCCCGACGGCCATTCGCAGCCCCCACGACACCAGAATCCTCAATAGTGCCCAGGGAAGTTCCTGCACCCTTCAGTATACCTTTAGTTTACCTAACACTGTTCAGTATACCGTTTGTTTACCTAACGCTGTTCAGTATACCGTTGGTTTACCTAACACTGTTCCGTATACCGTTGGTTAACCTAACACTGTTCAGTATACCGTTGGTTTACCTAACACTGTTCAGTATACCGTTGGTTAACCTAACACTGTTCAGTATACCGTTGGTTAACGTAACACTGTTCAGTATACCGTTGGTTTACCTAACACTGTTCAGTATACCGTTGGTTTACCTAACACTGTTCAGTATACCGTTGGTTTACCTAACACTGTTCAGTATACCGTTTGTTTACCTAACACTGTTCAGTATACCGTTGGTTAACCTAACACTGTTCAGTATACCGTTGGTTAACGTAACACTGTTCAGTATACCGTTGGTTTACCTAACACTGTTCAGTAAACCGTTGGTTTACCTACAGTGTTCAGTATACCGTTGGTTTATCTAACAGTGTTGCAGTAAACCGTTGGTTTACCTAACAGTGTTCAGTATACCGTGGTTACCTAACAGTGTTCAGATTAAAACCGTTGGTTTACCTAACACTGATCAGTATACCGTTGTAATGTGTCGCTCTGCTCCACACGTATTCATTGAAAGAATGTATATATATAAGACTTGGATGGTGTGTTTTGATTTTTTAAAAACATTTCATGTGGAACAATGAGTAAATAAAATATAAAGTAATATATCTGGGGGGGGGGGGGTTGTAACTGCCAAATTATACATGGAGGGTAATAATGTTATCGGACACTTGGAAGAGGCCCGGTATACGCCAGGGAAATTATCCTGCGTATGCACATTTGCGTCGGGGGCATAAATTGCGTAGTCCTATAATGTGCTGGCCATGCACCCTACGCTCTGTAATTTGAATATAATTTGTGTTGTTTCGACCCCAAAAATATACAAATCAAATTACAGAGGAAACCACGCTATTGGAATTGAATTGTAAATTATTGAGCAGTAAGAGTGCGCCATTTTTACCCTTCCTCCGCCCTTTTTCCCACCTATTCTTTTCCCCGGTGCAAGTTTTTGGCCATTTGTATTCGCGTGTTAATTTCGTTGGGGGGGGGGCCCCCCCCCCTCCCTCCGGACTCTGGGGCGGAGGGGAGAGTCCGCCTAGATTTAGGCGGAGGCTCTAGTAGGATGGAGGACGCGGGGGGGGGGGGGGGGGGTGGGGGGGGGTATGGATGGTAGGGTCTTCTTCCCCTCGGGGTGTGGGTGTAGGGTTCTTCCCCCCTCGGGTGTGGATATAGGTTCTTCCCCCTCGGGTGTGGGTGTAGGGGTCTTCCCCCCTCGGTGTGGTGTAGGTGTCTTCCCCCCTCGGTGTGGGGTGTAGGGTCTTCCCTCCCCCTCGGAGTGTGGGTTAGTAGGGTTCTCCCCCCTCGGGTGTGGGTGTAGGTTCTTCCCCCCTCGGTGTGATGTAGGGTCGTTCCCCCTCGGGTGTGGGTAGGGTCTTCCCCCCGTCGGGTGTGGATGTAGGTCTGTCCCCCCTCGGGTTGTGGATGAGGGTCTTAGCCCCCTCGGGTGTGGGTGTAGGGTCTTCCCCCCCTCGGGTGTGGATGTAGGGTCTTCCCCCCTCGGGGTGGGGTATGTGGGTCTATCCCCCCTCGGGATGATGGCTATAGGGGTTCTTTCCCCCCTCGGGTGTGGGTATAGGGTCTTCCCCCCCTCGGGTGTGGATGTAGGGGCCTATACCCTGGTTTTGAAGCTTTCACCCCTCGGGTGTGGGGTAGGGTCTTCCCCCCTCGGGTGTGGTATAGGGTCTTCCCCCTCGGGTGTGGAGTAGGGTCTTCGCCCCCCTCGGGTGTGGGTGTAGGGTCTTCCCCCTTCGGGTGTGGGTATGGGTCTTCCCCCTCCGGGTGTGGGTGTAGGGTCTTCCCCCCTCGGGTGTGGGTGTAGGGTCTTCCCCCCCTCGGGTGTGGGTGGTAGGGGTCTTCCGCCCCTCGGGTGTGGGTGTAGGGTCTTCCCACCCCTCGGGCTGTGGGTGTAGGGTCTTCCCCCCTCGGGTGTGGGTGTAGGGTCTTCCCCCTCGGTTGTTTGGCTTCCCTGGGTGTGGGTGTAGGGTCTTCCCCCCTCGTGGTGTGGAGTGTAGGGTCTTCCCCCTCGGGTGTGGTGTAGGGCTTCTCCGGGGCTTCCCCCCTCGGGTGTGGGTGTAGGGTCTTTCCCTCTACGGATGTGGATGTAGGGTCTTTTCCCTCCTAGGATGTGGATGTAGGTGTCTTCCCCTCCTCGGATTGGGGTGTAGGGGTCCCCCTCGGGTGTGGGTGTAGGGGCCACACCTCGGTGTGGGTGTAGGGGCCACCGGGTGTGGGTGTAGGGCCAACCTCGGGTGTGGGTGGTAGGGGCCCCTCGGGTGTGGGTGTAGGGGGCCACCCCTCGGGTGTGGGTGTAGGGGCCACACCTCGGGTGTTGGGTGTAGGGGCCCACCTCGGGTGTGGGTGTAGGGGCCCCCCCTCGGGTGCTGGGGTAGGGGCCACACCTCGGGTGTGGGTGTAGGTGGGCCACACCTCAGGTGTGGGTGTGTAGGGCCACACCTCAGGTGTGTGGGTGTAGGGGCCACACCTCGGGTGTGGAGTAGGGGCCCCCTCATGGTGGGGTGTAGGGCGCCCCTCTGTGTGGGGTGTAGGGGTGCCACACACTCGGGTGTGGGTAGAGGGGCCCCTCGTGGTGTTGGGTGTAGGGGGCCCCTCGAGTGTGGGTGTAGGGGCCCCCCTAGGGTGTGGGTGTAGGGGCCCCCCCCTCGGGTGGAGGTGGGCCTGTGTGTTGGGGCCCCCCTCGGGTGTGAGGTGTAGGGCGCCCCCTCGGGTGTGGGTGTAGGGGGCTCCCCTCGGGTGTGGGTAAAGGGGGCCCCCCTCGGGTGTGGGTGTAGGGCCCCACCCCTCGGGTGTGGGTGTAGGGGCCACCCTCGGGTTAGGGGCTACCCCCTCGGTGTTGGGTGTAGGGACCCCCCCTCGGGTGTTGGGTGTAGGAGCCCCCCCCCTCGGGTGTGGGTGTAGGGACTCTAGCCCCTGTTGGTGCAGGGTTTGGCCCCTGGGTGTGGGTGTAGGGACCCCCCCTCGGGTGTGGGTGTAGGGGTCCCCTAGTGGTGTGGGTGTAGGGGTCCCCCTAGGGTGTGGGTGTAGGGGCCCCCCCTCGGGTGGGTGTTAGTGGCCCCCCTCGGGTGTTGGGTGTAGGGGCTCTCCCTCGGGTGTGGGTGTAGGGGCTCCCCTCGGGTGTGGGTGCTAGGACCCCCCCTCGGGTGTGGTGTAGGGGCCACCCCTTTCGGGTGTAGGGGCCACCCCTCGGTGTGGGTGTAGGGACCCCCCCTCGGGAGTGGGTGTAGGGACCCCCCCCTCGGGTGTGGGTGTTAGGGCCCCCCTCGGGTGTGGGTGTAGGCGACCCCCCTCGGGTGTGGGTGTAGGGACCACCCCTCGGGTAGTGGTGTAGTGGGCTCCCCCTCGGGTGTGGGTGTAGTGGGTCCCCCTCCGGGTGTGGGTGTAGGGGCCCCCTCGGTGTGGGTGTAGGGGCCCCCCTCGGGTGTGGGTTTAGGGGCCACCCCTCGGGTGTGGGTGTAGGGGCCACCCCTCGGGTGTGGGTGTAGGGGCCACCCCTCGGGTGTGGGTGTAGGGGCCACCCCTCGGGTGTGGGTGTAGGGGCCACCCTCGGGTGTGGGTGTAGGGGCCCCCCTCGGGTGTGAGTGTAGGGCCCCCCTCGGGTGTGGGTGTAGGGGCCCCCTCGGGTAGGATG
>WNGS01116774.1:0-12742 GCA_020271785.1 Procambarus virginalis
TTTTGGGTCAAATTGATTGGAAAGTCTTGGGTATAGGGTGTGGGCCGGTCTTGGAGCGTGACATGAACCCAGCGATAGTGATGTAAATGGGGATTTCGATGTGGATTCAATATATAACTTATTAAGAATATTCTAAACAAAGCACAGGAACGTAGTATACCACACAAATTGAATAGATCGATACTAATGACCCAAAGTGGATAACAAAGAATTTGAAGAACCTTATAGGTAAAAGAGAGCTTGGTACAAAAGGATTAAAAATGGGGAGGTCACTTTAGAACAGGAATTCGTACAACTGGTTAAAATGTTAAAAAAGAGATAAGGAAAGCAAAAAGAAACTATGAAGTTCGTATAGCAGGGCAAGCAAAGACAAATCCTAAAGGGTTTTTTCAGTTATATCGAACTAAGACTAGGGAAAGGATAGGTCCATTAAAAACTGAGACAGGTCAAATAACAGATAGTGATGAAGAGATGAGTAGTATTTTTAACAAATATTTTGTATCTGTATTTACTAAAGAGGAACTTAACAATATGCCTTCAGCCGAACAAGTCTATGTGGGTGGGGACGAGGACAGGTTGACGAGTTTAGCAGTTACCAGGGAGGATGTTCTTAAACAAATAGTAAAACTCAAACCAAACAAATCCCCAGGGCCGGATGAAGTGTTTGCCAGGGTGCTGAAAGAATGCAAAGAGGAGCTTTGTGACCCACTGTCAATCATATTTAATAAATCAATAGAGTCAGGCAGAGTGCCAGAGTTTTGGAAAGTTGCTAATGTGATACCAGTTTTTAAGAAAGGAGATAGATCACTTGCGTCTAACTATCGACCAATTAGCCTAACGTCTATTGTGGGAAAGTTACTCGAATCTATAATAGCAAATAAAATTCGTCTTCATCTTGAAAAACATAAATTAATAATTGAGTCGCAACATGGTTTTATAAATGGCCGTTCATGTTTAACAAATTTGTTATCTTTTTATTCTAGCATAGTTGAGGCAGTTGATAGTGGTAAGGATTGTGATGTTGTGTACCTTGACTTTAGCAAAGCTTTCGATACAGTGCCACATGAAAGACTGATTAAAAAGATAGAGGCTCATGGTATTGGGGGTGCTATATTAAGCTGGATTAGGGCATGGCTATACCAAAGGAAACAGAGAGTTAGTATAAATGGAGTCAAGTCAGAGTGGGAAAATGTTGTAAGTGGAGTGCCTCAAGGCTCTGTCTTGGGACCTCTGTTGTTTATAATATATATAAATGATTTAGATTCAGGTTTGAGTAGCAACATTTGCAAATTTGCCGATGATACGAAAATCGGTAGGGAAATTAATTCGGAGGAGGACTCACTATCACTTCAAGTTGATCTAGATAGGGTTTTGAAATGGTCAAAGGACTGGCAGATGCAGTTTAATGCTGATAAATGTAAAGTTCTGAGGCTAGGTAATGATGATAGAGTTACAAGATACGAGCTAGATGGTGTTGAGATTGCGAAGTCGGATTGCGAAAGGGATCTGGGAGTTATAATTAGTAAGAATTTAAAACAAAAGGATCAATGCATAAATGTTCGTAATAAGGCAAATCGGACACTCGGATTTATTAATCGCAGCGTAAGTAACAAGACACCTGGTGTGGTTCTCAAGCTATATCTTGCTCTGGTTAGGCCCCATTTAGATTATGCAGTTCAGTTTTGGTCGCCATATTATAGAATGGATATAAATTCACTTGAACGTGTCCAGCGTAGGATGACTAAGTTAATTCCCCAAATTAGAAATCTTTCATATGAAGAAAGATTAACAAAGCTTAATTTGCATTCACTGGAAAGGCGAAGAGTTAGGGGTGACATGATAGAGGTTTACAAGTGGATGAATGGACATAACAAAGGGGATATTAATAGGGTATTGAAAGTATCAACACAGGACAGAACGCGAAACAATGGGTATAAATTGGATAAGTTTAGATTTAGGAAAGACTTGGGTAAATACTGGTTCAGTAACAGGGTTGTTGATTTGTGGAACCAATTGCCGCGTAACATTGTGGAGGTGGGGTCCCTCGATTGTTTTAAGCATGGGTTGGACATATATATGAGTGGGATTGGGTGGTTATAAATAGGAGCTGCCTCGTATGGGCCAATAGGCCTTCTGCAGTTACCTTTGTTCTTATGTTCTTATGTTCTTATGTTCTTATTGTATTCTAGTACATTCTGGCCCTGGTGTGTAGTTGTGTGTTGTTCTCAAATAGGTTTATAGTGTTGTGCGAGTGACATAAGATTCCTTTTCATCTTCCGCCTCCTTGAGAAGCTGCGAAGACACTTCACCTAACTGTCTCCGTGGTGTAGTGGTAAGACACTCGCCTGGCGTTCCGCGAGCGCTATGTCATGGGTTCGTATCCTGGCGGGAGGATTTACTGGGCGCAATTCCTTAACTGTAGCCTCTGTTTAACGCAACAGTAAAATGTGTACTTGGATGAAAAAACGATTCTTCGCGGCGGGGATCGTATTCCAGGGACCTGCCCGAAAACGCTACGCGTACTAGTGGCTGTACAAGAATGTAACACTCTGTATATATCTCAAAAAAAAAAAAAAAAAAAACTGTAGTATTCCTTGTTATATCATGTGACATTTTATTAATATTTCAATGACTGAGATGTACACTTCATCGTGTTAAGTTCAACAAACCACGTTTCTGACAATTTCCCAGATCCCAAGAAATCCTCCACCGACGCTGGACCGGCCCGCCGAGTGGTCGCTTAACATCAATGATTTCATCTCCGAGTGTCTTATTAAGGACTTCGAGCAGCGTCCCGGGGCCAAGGAGCTCCTCCAGCACCCGTTCATCAAGGGCGTCCCTAACAACCCTGAGCAGGTGAGGCGAGGTATAATGTGGTTAAGGGCCGAGGTAGAATGATTGTGGTTTCTTGGTGATGGAGCTACTTGCCAGTCACTGACAGGATGAATTGCACGTAAGGTGGTGGGGGAGGGAGGGGGGGGGTTGCTGAAGTGGGTTGATGGGTGGTAGGGGGGGGGGGAAGTGGTTGACAGGTAATGAGTGATACATAAGAACTTTCTTAATATTGCCCTTTGTGTGGGTAAATTTGTTTTCGTAGTATTTAATTTTGTCTCTCCTAATTATTTTAGACAGCAATGATGAGTAATTCTTTGAGAATTCTTTGGAGACGAGTAAATGTGACCCTTCCATTAGTAAACTGACATCTGGACAGTAAGCCAGGAGCGTCAGCAGTAGGATGAAGTGGTCAGCCATTGTTGTTAAGACCACAGAGTCGTGGAGCATATTCGGCTCCTATCAATTCTCTTGGACAAAGTGTTATGTAAGATCAGAGTAGTGGTCTGCCATCATCAACATGCAGTCATCAATCACAAGGGAAGTGTTTTTCCGAAACCCGTATATCTAATCATGTTTGGCCATTAATGTTAGGTAGAAATAGGGTGATCCGGTGAGAGCACAAATGATCGACTCAAAAAAGGTAATTAAGCCTTGGTCTTTATGGTTCAATGTACAGTCTTTTCTCTGATATAGCTGTCATATATTAGGATTCTGGCTTTTAGCTAGCGCCCCTTTGACAGGTCAAGACGAGGAAGCATGCTTTGTGTATCAGTTACCAGGGTGATGGAAGCTACCTCACACGAGGAAAATTTGGTGTCTACATCCTAGTTATACCTGGTGGACTAAGGCCTGCTGTACAATAAGATAAGGAACCTCTTCAATGTTTAACAATATATGTAGTTTAATACTGTACTTTGATTGGCTGCATATATATAAATTTAATAATAACCCCCCCCCTAATGTGCAAGAATCGATTTGTGAGATTATTGCAGAAATACAGTCCACTTAACATCATACCAATTGCTATCGAAGTATATAAATTAACGTAAATATAAATTCTATTTAAATTCATATAAATTAAATAAATATAAATCTCACAGGTCGGTTCCCACATAAACATAGGCAAATTTAAGCTAAAGACTATTAACTATAAGTAGTTTAGCTATGATCGTATAATTAAAAAGACCTAAAGAAATATTAAAGCACCCAATTAATTAAGTCCAGAAAATGACTAGTAAAAGGTAAATTAAAAATTAATTTAAAAATGAAACAAAGAGACATTAGGATACCTAGCCCGCACTAGGTGACAAGGGGGTTAATTATATGTTGACTCATTGGGAGTGATAATAAGGTGAGACAAATTAACCACATTGGGCGAGGAAAGTGTTGAGGTTATCCTCATTAGCAATTGTAAACATTTTACCTACTGTGGTCTTTCTAACTTTGATCAAGCCATCTCTAGCGAAGCACTGATGAATCTCATCTGGGTTTTGATGACGGATTTGACGCAGGCGGTAGAGGAGTTGCTGTCTTGTTCTAGTCAAGCACTCGTTGATGTAGATTCCCTTTCGTTGGGAAGCAGCTGTCCGGACAAGATGCGATTTCGTCGACTGGGAGGCCAATTTCAGGAGAATTTTGCGCTGGCTTTGTCCTGATGGGTTCAATTTGCCTACTCTGTAGGCAGCAATAATGTCAGTTTTGTCTAGAGAGACCTGCAATTCTTGTTTTAAGAGATCCTGAACAGGATCTCTTAAAACAAGAGAGATCAATACACTTTTCACCTTCGCGTTCCACTGGAATAGCTTGGGACGACACAAAAAAAAAAACTACAGAATCAAGCAGCTTTTGCTGATCTTGTTCATCCTGGGTGACGGAACGTTGGGCGGATAATGTATTGATACATGCAGTCATTTTGCTGAGCGCTTCCTCTTGCTTTTTTATGGCTTCATCAGATTTCAGACGAATGTTTTCCTCACGGAGATCATTCAAGTCATGCTGGAGTTGATCTCGGCTAGCCCTTAAGTTTCTAATATCCACGCGGAGGAGGGTTATTTCTTGTTGTTTATGGAGGTTCGAACAGTTTGCTCGATTTTCAGATTGAAGACTCAAGATAATCGTATTTGAGCCTCAAGGACTGAGCACAACTTTTTAAACCATTGATTATCAGCCCAGTTAGGGAAATCCGGTGAGGGACCAGAAGCACACTTGAATCTCGTAAACAGTGATGTAAGAGTGGTAGTAGGAGAGGATCGAGAGGACAACCCTCCCTGGCTCAATGGGGTGGAGGGGGAGGGCAGCACCGCCGCCACAGGCCCCAGAGCTTGCAGAGGGAGAAACACGATGACTGTCAGTATTTGTCGGGATGGATGCCTTGTTAGGGGCTTTGTTGATCTTATTTAACTGTACAGTCTTGTTCTTAGGAGACATGATAGGTAGAGGATAACTGGAGTATATGTTGTGGTGGAAACTTGCGGCAGGCAACGCGGTGGCGGGCAGAGGCGGGCACTGGTACTCACACAGAGAGGATTTTTTAAATTTTAAAATTTGCCCCGAGGGGCGAGTTTATTGGGCAGCGCCACTCATCTTGTGAGTGGACACACCGCCATAGCAGCATGTACAACACTCCCCAATAGGAAGAAAACCCGCTGGGTTGTTCATCCTGTCACTTGTACCCAGACACAGCTGGGACTTGCTTAACTGTCTCAAGTGAACAGCTCCTCAAACAAGAAGATTAACATCTATCAACCCTTAAAAGCTTACGTTATCTTGCGGGTGCAAAATGGGGAAATCTTTTAAGAACAGTATCAATATTTGACAAATAGTGTTTTCCTAACTCAAACAATGTGGGGTTTATTAATCTACACATATTTCTGATGTCTCTCAGGTATTCACATTCACGTAGATAGTGGTCAAGGCGGTGTCCATCACTCTCACCACAGATTCTGCAACTTCGCTGCTCAACTGTTGTTTCCATTCCATATCTCCATGGATATCTGTATCCAAGACGGATTCTCGCTATTACTGATTGCTATTACTACCCTCGTCCAGAGAGGATTGTTTTGAATTTAGTTTGCGTCAGAATGAGTCGATTTGGGTTGGTTACTTTGATTGTGATATGACATGTTTGGACTCCACGTACTTAGCTGCCTGTGAGTGGTGGTCTACATCATCTGGCGGTAGTTTATGGGCTGAAATACAGCGTAGAGTGAGGAGCGTAGATAGCGTGTACTCGACAGCGTCGGGAGTGATTTTTCTATGATGACTACATGGTGACTATACACCATTATATATGGTGACTACTCCTCAGCTCCCTCCAACAGGATGAAAAGAGTATTACTTGTATTTAGGGAAAGTTTTAGTTTAGTTCATTTATTATGCACCCCATACCCATCTTGTGGGTGGTAGTGGAAAGGGTTACAGAGGCACATAATGGGCTCAGGGACTGAACCCCACAATTCATTTAGCTAAGCAAGTTACAATCTTGATGAACTAGTTACAAAATTCAATATAAGTCGTCACATCAACAATGGGTTCGAGATCGACCACAAGTACAGTTTCTAAATTAAGCAACTGACATATGTGGAGAGCTAGTGTCACAATTGATATGTTTGTCCTGCACACCGCCCCCCATCCAGTGGGCAGCGGTGGATAGGTTACAATCACTTAATTACTACCTACAGTTTGCAAACTGGGGATAATTGGCTAAAATTTCTGGTAGCAGATCATTTTGAATGAAATATTTACACATCGCTGGAACATTGGTTATAGAATTGTCTCTAAATTCACGTATCTTTTCGCACTCCATCATATAGTGACGGAGGGTGTGCGAATAATTTTGTTGACACAGTTTACATTTGGTCAGGTCTACATCGGCAGATAATGAGAATTCCCAGAGATACTTGTAACCGAGTCTAAGCCGAGCAGCAGTAACATCTAGAAGTCTGCTGATTTTATTGGATGATCCATAGATGTGTGGCTCCTCTTGCATGATAGTATGATGATAGATGGAATTACTGGTGTCAATTTCACTTTGCCTCAGATCTACAAGATCTTGTTGAAGTTCTCGGTGTACTGCTGCTCTCAGATTGCTCATTGACAATCCAAGGTTACACTCAACGGCTCCTTTAAAGGCAGATTCTTTGGCTAACTTATCAGCTCTATCATGCATTCGGAGGCCAACATGAGATGGAGACCACATGAAATGGACTCTGTTACCATCCTTAATAATTTTGTTGTATTTGTGTCTAGCTTCGGACACGAGCATGTTACAGTTATGTCTTAAAGAGTTGAGAGCATTTAAGGATGATAAGGAGTCACTTACAATTTATGTATCAAGTTTGGAGACTTGTACACATTTCAGTGCAAGGATCAAGGCAAATAGTTCGGTTTGAAGGGTAGAGGCCCAATTGTTTATACGGACTCCCCACTCAAAGTACAAGCCATCGCCCATTGTCAGAACAACTGCACTTCCAGCTGCACCCGTGGTGCGGTGTAGGGAACCATCAGTGTATATGATTTAAGAGAGACAATGCTCTGTGGACAGAGCATCAATATGGCTTAAGGCGTTGAGCTTTGCCTCAATACGAAGCTTGGGCTGATTTCTACTTTGCTTTTTTTGGGTGGAAAGGGAGGGATTAAAACTGGAAAGGGTGTAACCTCCCACGGTGCAGGAAAGTGCCGTTGTTGTTTCTCTTGGTACAAATCATGAACCTGATACATTCTGAGTTGAGTTCCAGTTTTTGTTATCCATTTGGAACAATGCTGATCTTCAATAAAGAAATTCTGGAGGGCTTCTGTGCAAGGGTTACGATGAGTTAGCCTAAGCATTTTTATACCAATTTGACAGTTAATTTCAATAACATGATCAACAGCGCTCGGAATATTAAGTTCCTTTCTCATATAAAGTATCTTTGTGGTTCGAGGGCACCCAAGGATTATCCTCAAGGCTTCGTTCTGCAATTTTTCAAGCCCTCCAAGCTTTCTTTCAGGCATCAAAACAAGCAGAGGTGCAGCATAATCCACTAAAGATCTGATGTATGCAAGGTACATCATTTTGACAATGCTGACATTGGCACCATAGCCTGAGTGATAACCTACAACAGCCTTGAGAGCTCGGAGCCTCTCTTTATACTGACGACAGAGTCTGAATACAACAGGACCATACAGTGGCATCTCAAGGCCAAGGTATTTGAATCTGTTTACATAGTCAAGCTGGGAGCCATCAGACAATTGCATCTTGCGAACAGCTCCTCCCTGCCTGGGTGGGCGCCGATTTAGTATGTTGTTGTTATTGTTGTTGTTGTTGTTGTTGTTCTTGTTATTGTTATTATTATTATTGTTATTCGGGAAAAGGGAAATAATTAGGGAAAGGATTGTAGCTTCTGTAATTAGTGCTAATTAGTAATGCCATTAAGATAATTGTGATATTTTTTTCTACGCCTACCTCCCTTAGGAGGTGGACCTCAAGCTTAAAGAACTGCACACGGCAGATAAGCATGAGTCCAATAGAAAAAGAACACTGTTTTTTCCCAAAAAACGGGGGGTTTTCTGAGGAAGAGAAAACGTATGTCTGGAAGCTGAGTTTAACTGCCCAAGCTGCGCGCGCAACGAGCCGAGGTTATATCAGCTTTGCCTACAGACTGGGTGGCCCCTCTTCCCGACAAGCAAGCAGCTGCTCACTTACAAAACGTAAACACAGAAGTTTAGCCTGTTCAACTGTGCCCCCAGCATGGACCCTACACCAGTTCCTATCGACAACGACTCAGAGCGAGCCGTCAGGGGCGTCCTGCCCTCGTCAACATCTAAGGTACAGTGTTTGTGTCTGTGTTTACCCCTCCACGCTTGAGCGTGGAGCCACCCCTAGGTTTAGTGGTGCCCCAGTGTTTGGCGTGTGCCCAACGCCATGTCCCTTGTGGTACGTGTCGTGCCCCCTAGGTGTTTCCTCCCTCCCTGGCCGAGCCAGAAGGCCTAGCTGCTTCTCTTTGGGGCGCTCAGCCGTGGTTGCTCGGCAAGGTCCCTCCCCTGGAAACACAAACCGTAACTGTCTCTATTTTCCGCTTGTTACAACTTGTAATAAAGTTGTTACATCTTGGCTTAACGTGTTTATGACGTACTAGAACGTTGTTACAACTTGCTATATTGGTTGTTATAACTGGTTAGGAGGTGTTAAAACTTATTCGAACGTTGTACCAACGTCGTAGTTTCGGTGTGTGATTGGCGGGGCCTCTGTTTTTTTGTGTTTGTTTGTTTTGTGTGTTTGGCGCCACGGAGGGCAAGGACTTGCCCTCCGTGGCGCGCATGGCGCGCCCCTGAAGCACGCCTGTGAGCAATCGGCCACTTCAGTTTCTTAGGCCCAGGACGGGACCACCTCTGTTTCTTATGCTCCAGGCGGGGGCCATTTCGTTTACTGTGGCCCAGGCTGGGGCCACTTCTGCTTCTTATGCCCCTGGCCGGGGCCACTCTAGTTTTTGTCCAGGTTGGGGCCTCTTCAGGTTATTATGCCTCAGGCTGGGGGCACTCCAGTTTCTTATGCCCAGGCGAGACCCTTCTGCTTATGCCCAGGTCTGGGCCACTTCAGTTTCTTATGCCCCATGTCGGGACCACTTCAGTTTATATGTGTCACAGGGCGGGGCCACTCTCATTTTATGCCCACACTTCAGTTCTGCCACTGGCCGGGGCCTCTTCAGCTTCCCGTGGCCCTGGTGGGGGCCACTTCAGCCCTATGCCCAGGACAGGGCCATTTCTGTTTATTATGCCCCAGGATAGGGTCCCCTTCAGTTGTTTATGCCTCATGACGGGGCCACTGCCATTATGACCAGCAAGCTGGGGCCATTTCGGTTTATTATGTCCCAGGCTAGGGCCCCCTTCAGTTCTATGCCCTTGCCTTGGCCAACTTCGGTTTCCACGCCCTCGGCGGGGCCACCAGTTCCCGGTGTGCGGAAGAAACTGCGGCCTCCCAGGCTGCTGGTTTATCCAGACTGTTGGCTGCCCGGTGTATCCCAAATGTCACTGTGGCCTCCCAGGCCGCTAGTTATCCAGACGTATTGTCTGCCCGGTGTAGCCCGGAAGATACTGCGGCTTCTCAGACCGCTGGTTTATCCAGACGTTTTGTCTTCCCGGTATAGCCCGGAAGGTTGTCATAGCCGCTGCCGTCTTAGCCGCCATCGTTCAGGGGTTGATGTCCAGCTGACTTTTTCCTGTGACGAGTTAAGCCGACGTTCTTCCTGTGATGAGTTAAGCTGGTGGGGTTATTCAGATATTATATTTATATTGGTCATATAAATATGCGGCCTCCATGGCCGCTGGTTTATTCAGACGTGTTGTCTGCCCGGAGTAGCCCGGAAGTCACAGGAGGCCGCTGGTTTCTCCAGACGTTTTGTCTGCCTGGTGTAGCCCGGAAGGTTTTCACAGCCACTGCCGTCTTAGCTACCTTCATTCAAGGGTTGGTGTCCAGCCGACGTTCTTCCCGCGATGTACCGCTGTGTTCTAGCGGCTGATGCTCGGTTGGGTCTGTTGCAGCTGGTCCAGCTGTCTGCCCTAGTGTCCGAGCCGCCGCTCTCTTACTACGTTGTTGCTCAGTTTTGGTGTCCAGCCGCTGCAGCTGTTGGTGTTCTGGCTGCTGACATTCCCAGCAGTCGGTGTTCTAGCTGCTGTGGGTGCAGCTGTTGCTGTTCCAGCTCTGCTGTTCAGGTGGAACATGATCCAGCTGCTGACGTTCCAGCGGTTGTTGGACCAGCTCCCATGCTCCGGCTGAAGTTGTTCCTGATGTTCCAGTTGAAGCGGTCCCAACTGATAATGCCCATTCTACTGCGTTCCAGCTCTCGAGGTTCCAGCTGCCGACGTTCCAGCCCCCGAAGTTCCGGCTGAAGTGTTCCAGCTGATGTTGTGCCTATTATCGCTCCTTTCAGTTTATTCTATTTGATTGTATTTTATTTCAGCTTCATGTGTTAATCCCGTTTTCTCTAAATAGTTATATTCCAGCATTATTTTGAGCATAATTTGTTTTGCAGTCGCACTTTCCTTACTGCTGCAGTTTCCCCCTTGGGCCGTTGCTGCTAATTTTGTATATTCGGCAGCTGCCGAGGCGCCAGCTGCTGATGTTCTAGCTGTCGCTGTCCCAGCCGTCGATGTTACAGCTGTTGCTGTTTCGTTGTTATTCCAGCTGCTGACTTGCTAGCTGCTGATATCCTAGCCCCTTTTGGCAGGGGAAAGCTTCAGCTTTAGCTTTAGTTCGTTCCCAGCGTTCCCTTAACGTTGGCTCCCAGGTTCTATTGGTCCCTAATTGTCTTGCAGTTGGACTTCTACTTATAACTGAAGTTTTCCCTGGTGGCCAGTTGCCACTATTTATTTATCTTCAGCAGATGTTGATGCACCAGTTACCAATGTCCAGCTGCAGGTGTTCCAGCTGCGGTGTTCCAGCTGCTGATGTTCCGGGCCAGGATTTTGCAGTTTACATTTGGCAACGATTGTTTATGTTAAGTCCCTTATTTTGCCCTTTTTTGACCACTAGTGTTTGTGTTGTACATGCTACGTTTGTCGGTTTAATGTTAATGTTACGGTTTCCCTGCTTCTTCCTCCTCCCAGTGTGGGACATTTACTTATTTCTATTTATACAGTGATTTCTATGTTGTGCTTGACCTTACTCTTGTCATTTCCAGTTTGCACCTGTTCGGTGATGTTTTAAATTTATTATTTAACAAATTTAATGTTCACGTCTTGGATTTATCAATTAATGACAGTCCCTGGTGATGAAAATTTTATCTGGTATTATTAATACTGCTCATATTATTACGGTTAACGTCCAGTTTTCTTAATTATGAGCGCAATTATCATGCGGCTTTGGCGTTCCCTGCCTATGCTTTGTGCTGTATTAACTTTGCAATTTTGTAGTATTGGTTTTTACACATTTTCTTGTTTAATTTCGGCTAGTCTTATTGACAGTTTATTCCAGTCTTATTTTGAGCACAATTGCTTACAGTTGGACTTACTACTTCTTCCGCGGTTCTCCTTGTGCGCCGTTAACGTTATTTACTATATTCATATATATTTAATTCTAATTCATATTCTTGTCTTGCCTTGTGAATTTGCAGCCTTCGCCTATTTCTTTACCTTCACTTTCCTGAGTTGAACTTTAGCACCCTTTTTTTCTAGACCTTTCCTCCAGTTTGTCCAGGTCTTCCTGTAGTAGTGAATGTCTGCAATCACCTGCAGGTGACTTAGTGTTGACTATCAAGACGACTTCTTGATTCCTGCACGATGCCTTCTTGTTGGCGCCTTCCTGTTCCAGGATGATTACAAGATGATCTCCAGTTGCCGTCAGGACGACTTCAGGACGAATCCCAGACTACTCCTGGCTGCTTCTCATGTTGACTGGTGGCAATATTTATTTATTACATTAATATATTTATTTAAGTTCTGTTCTATTCAGTTCAGGTTATGGTTGCCTCCTTCCCCCCCCCCCTCTGCTATTATTTGTAATTTGAGTTTATTCTGGGTTTTACTGCTATATTTTTTTTTTGAGATTTATACAAGAGTTGTTACATTCTTGTACAGCCACTAGTACGCGTAACGTTTCGGCAGGTCCCTGGAATACGATCCCCGCCGCGATGATCGTTTTTTTCATCCAAGTACACATTTTACTGTTAAGTTAAACAGAGGCTACAGTTAAGGAATTGCGCCCAGTATTATTATGTTTTAAGCCTACTTTGCTTATGTCTTCGGTTTCATTGGTGGAGTTGGCTGGGTTATTTTCCACTTGTTACTATTTACTATTGATGTTAGTTATAGTCACTTTTAGTGTTAATGATCTCATTCCATTCCCCTTTTGTCTTCTGGCCTCGCCTAACGCCATGAGTGTTGTTCCTATTTATCATACTATTACTAATTTCAGTTCTTTATTATTCGGTCC
>WNGS01116781.1:28290-43384 GCA_020271785.1 Procambarus virginalis
AGTTGGCCCCATAATTTCGTTATGGAAATAACTGGGGTACTGGTTCATATAGTTGTAATAAGTACGGTTGGTAATAGCCTAGTATTAATTTCTACACTGGGCTATATAAATCCTACTTCCTGTGGTAGTTTGCATACAGATTAAAGATTAATTATATATAAGATTTGAGTGGTACTTCGATATCACTTCGAAGTACCACTCGAAGTGATATTGATATCAGGTACAGGTATTGATATCTAGGTGGCCGCGGTTAGTCCTCCACATTCGCCTTTGGATGGGTAGCACTCAAAATGAACATAGTAAATTAAATAATTTGTGCAATTAATGATTCCCACCCTGGTTTGGGTCTGCACAATATTAAATGTTGACTAGACTGTATACTACTTGGTACAGTACTAGTCTAATAATAACCCTACCTAACTAGGTTGGTACTAATAATGTGTTAGGCTAGAGTTGTACATTACTCATTACAATTCCAGTCTAAGAAATCCTACCCTATATGGGATGGCATATATAATATTATAATAACGATAATGTACAAATTTTAGAGTAGTTCTGTATTTTTGGATTTTGTTAATTTGTTTATATAAGAATATGCACAGTTATAGGGAATATACTGTCGGGGTTCACAGTAAGAGGGTGAGGAACAGTATACAAGAAATCCTCTCAACGGTCTCACTATTAGCGATAACCGTTACTCACCGTAGCCCTGCAGGTCTTCACTCAATCCTCGCGGCGCCACTGTACGCCAGAGAGAGTACCCCAGTCGATCCCCAACCGGCCTTAGTAGTACAGGTATGTGGGTACACAGTTTGCTCTCTCCCAACTGTGTGCCCGCCCCGACAAGGACTCTACTACTAATTGCAAGGTCGCCAACTGGTGTTTCCTGTGTCCAGTAACACGACAGTGGTATTGTGGAATTGTGGTAACAGTGGCAAGAGCACACTTAATAAATCTATTATCAGGCAGGTATGTATCTCTATCACTCTCACCTTTCCAGTGGTTAAGTAGCAGCAAGAATTATGGAGGGGTAATACAAACAAGAAAGAATTTTGTATTTTACTTAAAACTCAAGATATCATATTCATATATCAAAAGGCAAGCAAGTACAATGCAGAAGTCGTTCTCTCTTCTAAATAATTTGGGGCACACCTATATGGCAATACACTCCCCCCTCACGTCAAATGTCAAAATCAGCTGAGCGATTCTCACTCGCGAATGTTCGTTTATTGTTTGTCTGGCGTGAGACGCCTGTTTCTTTAAATTCTCAACTATCACTGTATTGACACACAACACGATTACTGCTATAATGGCAATAGAACGCAATTGAATCACTGCATTGGTCTTGGGCTCACTACTCCTTCCAATGGCAATTAACACAGTACCTCACAGTAAGGCATTGAACACCGTAATTTCACGGTAATGATGATAAATGTAATCAGACACTGCACTATCCTTCAACACCGAAATTCACTTAAATGGCAATCACATAGAAAACTATACACATGAAAGTTATCCAACACACAAGCATATATATATGGATCAATTCATCAAATCAATAATAGTATGATAAATACTAGGCACACACGCCTAACACCAATAATTGGTACACTTTATATATATATACTGTAAAATCCATTGAAATCCATTGTAAACTGAGATAATCTGAACAAGAATTAAACTTAGCAAACTAGAGCTTTATATACTCAAAAATTTTATCTAGAAGGAAAGATAAACTATAGCTACATTTACATACCTTAAGAAACCAAACTCAGCAGACTGCATTAGATGAAATGTCCAGCAACAATATGTTGTATCTTAGATAAATCGTGAGTCACAGAGGTCATTGTGACTCGACAACTGCAGAAGTGTGATCAGTTAGTTCAGTCAGGCATCATAGCCAAAGTACTTGGAAACAACATAGAGGTGGCCTAACAAAAATTGCAGAGAACAAATGAGGCTGCAGATAATTATCTTAAGAGTCCTCATGCAACAAAATGCTGAGCCAGAAAAAACTAGACACCTTCCCAAGCCGAAACGGAAAGATTTGTGGAGGATGTCCAAAATCGTCTGGACAAATTAACACAAGCCTTAGAACTATTGAATAAAAACTGTGTCTCAAAATGTTCTGACAACGAGTGATACTAATATACATGAAACACTCGGTGGAGTTCGTCTTCCTACCATTGATTTACCTCAATTTCATGGTAGAGATGATGAAAATTTGGAATGTTATTAGAACACGTTCGATTCCTTAGTGAACTCTAAAGGTTCAATTAGTAAAACCAATAAATTCCTTTATTTGCGAAGTACCCTTAAGGAAGAAGCAAAGGCAGTTATCGAACATCTAATTCTAGGTGCCGGCGACAACGATATTGCCATACAGTTGTTAGAAGTCAACTATAGCAACAAAGAAATTGATATAGCTAATCTTTACTATAAGTTAAGAGCGATACCTACACCAGATACGACGCCTGAACCTCTACAAGAGTTTAGACCCCAAGTGGAATCTAGTTAAAGCTCTTGGTGCCAAAGCAGATGTACCTAGAGCAGAGTGGGTGTTGAAATTGGAGATTCAGAGAAATTTCCTAAAGAAATTCTAGCCTCCATCTGTTCGCATTATCGAACAGATATCCTATTTCTTGATGAGATTTTCGCATTAAAGATAACTTCATCAGCTGAGAGCTCATAAGAAAATAACATCTGACACTAACAGATCAACCACTGACAAAACAGTTAAACCCAAGGGTACCACAAACCAGTCTAATAAGTCTAAAACATCGACATCCACTCCAAAATGGAGGAATAACAACGTAGGTGCATATACAGTAAGTCCCTCCAAACCTGTGGTCAATACGTCACCCAAAGCTGTGACTCCTGAAATTACGACAGGAGGGAGAGGCTGTCTATTCTGTTAAGATCATTCCATTTATCAGTGCCAAACATTTCCTGATCGTGCTACCAGAGTAAAGCGCCTCAAGGAATTGCACAAGTGCACCAGGTGCTTGATGCAACTTGATCTTAATACCTGCACCACACCATTACGCACATGTAACAGGTGCAATAAGGATCAACACCACTCTGTATTGTGTGGAGTCACTAGACCAAAATTGCCTAAACTCCAGGTGGAACAGGATACTTCCACCACTGTGCAGTACTGCAAAGTATGACAAAAGGTTAATGTGCTTACCACCAAATCGGACAATAACGTCACATTACCTACTGCACAATTATTAAACAACACGAAATCCAAGATCACTACACGTGGTCTATTAGACCAGGGATCGCAGAAAACGTTAATCACTCAACAGATAGCTAAGAAATTGAAACTTAAACCCTTACGTAAAGTGAAATTGAACATCTCAGGGTTCCTGACAGATGCAGGACCCCAAGAATACAAAGTAATAAGAACTCTAGTACGTTTAGAAGGTTATGCCCGCCCAATGCAAGCTATAGTAGTTGACAAAATCCCGTTTGACCTAAATGTTAAGGGGTCTTGGGAAAACAGCCAGATTCCTATATGAAAAGGAAGTCAAATTGGCTGATAACAAAATAACGCCTGACCGCCTCACCGATGTAGGTCTACTTGTAGGGGGCAGACTATTACTACCAGTTCATTACTGGGCAGACTAAACAACAAGGAATGAACCTGTTAAGGTCAGCAGGAGGAAATTGACTCAAAGGTACGATCTTAAACCTGAAGAAGCCTGTGCCTGCTGACAATCAACACTAATAGGAAATTAAACTCTCAGCTGAAATAAATCTCCAGCCACCAAGGACAAGAGAGAATACAGCTGACTAAATAAATTAAAGATTAAGTTGGGTATAATTAATATTAGCCGAGATAGTTTATATGGGTCTCAGTGGATAGTCAGTGGCCAGTAGCCTAAACCTGCTACAAGTCACAGCGACAAATGTCACTGACCCCACTTCAGTCCCAGAACTATTCCTGATGGTAATAATTGACCACAGTCACTCATCTACGCAGTTAAAAGGCCTTTGGGTAAATCTTCACAGGAGAAGACTGCATTTAAAATGCCTTCGGGTAAGTCTTCACAAAAGAAGACCACATTTAAAACCTTAGAGTAGGTCTTTAAAGGAGAAGACTGAAATCACACAGTTCCTCTGAACTAGAATTTTAATAATCCACTTAATGAAATATTCACCTGCAGGATTGCATCACTTTTGTTTGGAGTTACTTCTTCCTACTTGCTTCTGCCGTTAAGCAACCTTAGAGACGTTTTAAAGAAGCACCTTAGCACAAGCAAAACTGTAAATTTGCAATAGCCTGTAAGTGAATTATTACCAGAGGACTACCAGTAGTGAAACAAATAGGTAGGGATGATCCGTTACTAAATACTTTCCAAGACAGACTGGATGTAGTAACAATGGATCAAATTATCTTAAACATCTTAAGTTTTTCACAACAGAATAAACTCATAATAACCTTTTAAGCTATATGTACTCTGTTATGCTTCAAGAAAGGGTTATAGCCCTGTAGCCTAATATACACAATTAGCATTAACCCTCTACTTATAGAGGGTTAAGGGGAATTAGGGAATTCCCTATAACATATAGAGAAACTATAGGCTATAGGAAAACTAGTTTGGATAAGCAGAGTATCAACTGAGTCTGTATTTACTAAAGAAATACAGTTGACTGATTCCAATATCCTCATTTAAAGTTGAGGATGAGTTAAGGAGTCTTCAGAGACAAGCATGTGGACAGTAGCCTAACTAACCACAAGTCAAAACGACCCAAGCCACTGATCTCACTGTTGTCTCAGAGTCATCCTTGATTTTAATGAATGAACATACTCAGTTCTTTGAACTAAATAAAACATAGTTAGATTAGAAACTTAGTACTATTATAGAAAAGCCTAAAATACCCATCCGACAAGGATTACCGCACAATAGTGCAAAATTAAAAATAGGATGACTAATCCCTTTAACGACTAATTAGATATACCCTTGATGGCAGGGTCAAATTGCTTAGAGTCTTCATGCCTGTCACATAGATCTGGGACATCCGCCATGTACGTACTGACGTACTACATTGCTAACATGAAGTAAGTTTATAATTTCGAAGGGGGGGGGGTTGAGCATCAGACACTTCAGTACTGAACATTGAACTGTGACCCGTGTTTTCTCTCCCCCGGAGTTATGTCGGAAATTTCCGACTCCCCATATTCTAACCCTTGACACAATAAGATAAATACGTTGTGTTAAGACACTAATTTAACTAACCGTACTAATAATCTAATTATTGAAAGTTTAGAAGTTCCAGAACATGCTAAGGGATGATTGCCTCAGCCGCCACATGTTCGCGGTGACTATTCCTTTGCCTAGCATTTGATAGAAACTCCATCTTCAATGTGGTTTCGTTTGCAATTGTTGTCTTAGATAGTTTAAGCAACGTTCAATGTAATTGAGAATAATAAACTCACATATAAATTAGAATTTATCTCCTTTAATTCGTAAATTTGCACCGAAAATTATTTCCGTGACTACCAACTGATGAAAGGGGTGACGCAGCGCCATGCGACCCAGTTGAGCATCACCTGGCGTGAGAGATAGATGTACCACCATGCTCTCCCAAATAGACGCCATATTTGTGCTAATAAACCACAGAATTGTGCCCCTCGGAGTTGTAAATTGAGCAGCAGAGTCCTGCGGCTGAACGGATTACCATATATCAAGCTGTCGCATTCTCCAAGCACGAAAGGCCGTGTCCCAGTTGTATCCATTATTTTTCTTGTTTTGAGCTCTTAACATTAGAATTCCAACTGGTTACAAGGCATGATTAAGAAAATAAAAAAACAGAAAGCCTCTCAATTTCATTAGGTGTTATTTCCTATGTTATAATGTCAATTTAGTAGGCTGTTGCAACTAGTACATTGTAATTCCCTGGCAGATCTACATTGGCAACGTGAGAGAGTATTCTACCGGTTTCAACATGTTGGAGTTCAGAGCTGGAGTACAGGACGCAGTGGCCACGAGGTCAACATTTACTGCATAACCCACCTGATGCATAGCCGCACTACTCTAGTGTTCTTGCTAGGCTAGGAGCCACCCTGATGTCTACTCCCGTGTTCTTGTTGGTCTAGGAAGACAACGTCAGACCTGTTAAGCCGATGTTATTGTATAACTAATCAGTAGTAGTGTCGCTTACTAACTAATTCATTTAATTTTTTATATTTTAATTTTCATGTATATTGAAATTACCAGGTAGATTTATCATTATTAAGTCTAACCCCAAAATTTTGTAGACGTGGAAACACCTGACAAGTAACGAAATGTTAATTCAGTCCACTAAATAATCTAATAGTAATTCCAAAGGAATACTTGCTAGGAAATTCCCCACGCCACCTGCGGTACGCCCATTACCAGTAACACCATGGTCACCCAGCCCCACCTGTGGTACACTGTACCAGTGACACCATGGTCACCCAGCACCACCTGTGGTACACTGTACCAGTGACACCATGGTCACCCAGCACCACCTGTGGTACACTGTACCAGTGACACCATGGTCACCCAGCACCACCTGTGGTACACTGTACCTTAACACCATGGTCACCCAGCACCACCTGTGGTACACTGTACTAGTAACACCATGGTCACCCAGCACCACCTGTGGTACACTGTACCAGTGACACCATGGTCACCCAGCACCACCTGTGGTACGCTGTACCAGTGACACCATGGTCACCCAGCACCAACTGTGGTACACTGTACCAGGGACACCATGTTCACCCAGCACCACCTGTGGTACACTGTACCAGTAACACCATGGTCACCCAGCACCACCTGTGGTACACTGTACCTTAACACCATGGTCACCCAGCACCACCTGTGGTACACTGTACCAGTAACACCATGGTCACCCAGCACCACCTGTGGTACACTGTACCAGTGACACCATGGTCACCCAGCACCACCTGTGGTACGCTGTACCAGTGACACCATGGTCACCCAACACCACCTGTGGTACACCTTGGTAAACAACGGCTAAGGCAAACAATATAGACAAGATTTTGTTAAACATAACATTGCAAAAGACGTTTCCGTTAATTGCATAAAAAGCTTCAGTATCAAACCTCGTGTCTTAAGGAAGACTCGTGTATGGGAAGTTTTTCATGCATGTGGCGTTACGTCTCTTGCTTCCTGTGTAATGAACAACAATAATAATACAGTATACAGGAACCATTACCAAAGCCTTCACTAATGACAAATTGTGACTTGTTGTTGTTGTTGTTGTGCGAATCCATTGTAAACTAAGATAATCTGAACAAGAATTAAACTTAGCAAACTAGAGCTTTATATACTCAAAAATTTTATCTAGAAGGAAAGATAAACTATAGCTACATTTACATACCTTAAGCTGATTTGGGCTCAGGTTACTCCAACGTTCACTAGATGTTCGTATCATTCATTGCACTGATGAGATATGAAATATGATAAGGCTTAAAGAATCTTTATTTTACTGCTATTAAAGCAATTTCAGTTTACACGTGCACTGAATATCATAACAGAAGTGCTGAAATGTTTTAATATTTTCTCTATTATAATCTTTCTTATGCAATTGAACATGATTAAAAAAAAGTAAGATTAGTGATTCTAAGGAGAAAATACTTCACATTTCATGTGATCTTCTTTACACAAGAAGAAAGTTGAACAATTTCCTCAACTAAATTATTTTTACAAATTTTATTTGGCCTGGTGCGTATTGGTAAAGGACACGTTTAGTTGGAAGCTCTTTTCAAGTCGTCTTCATCTTGGGAGACAGAGGGAACCTATATACAAATTGACAGGTTTGGCAGTATATGCAGCAGCCGATGGGCCTGGGTAATATCGATCTGCTTTCTAGTATATGCTCTCTTGAATTTGCTATACCGTTTCTCCGATTTTCTTATGTACGAAAAGTTTACTCATGAGGATTAACGTGTCGCGGCAAATATGCATCACAGTTTGAACTTAATACCCGTCAACCCATGGAGAGTTAGTAAGATCACATAATATATATATTGTATATCCAGCAAGTATACTTTAGCCCTGAACTACGTTCATGTAAACTGTGTATATACACTGGGAAGTGGGATACACCTGTAATCCTACTTCCCAGCTGTACTTCAGAGTACAGTTGGGTTCGTTCTCGACTTTCAATCGGGTATCTCGGGTTCGAATTCGGGGAGGGACAGAAATATTTGGGTACATTTCCCTTCACCTGATGCCGATGTTCACCAAGCACAAATAGGTTACCCAGAAGTTAGGCCACTCTTGTGGAGTCGTATCCGTTGCAGGTACGTAGTTTAGCATGACGGACCAGATTAAAATATATGTATATTTTGGCAGGCTTCCTGCAATCGACAAATGAAATAATAGGAATTGGTTAATTTTCGATCAAATATTAACTCGTCAATAATAATAATTCATTATATGATCTCGGATTTTCTTGAATGGTCAGTAAATCTGATTAATGCTTGAGCTGTTATGTTAATAGATCCAGCCATTAATAAAGTTAGTGATGCAGTGAGATGAAGACTAACTTTATTGCCGCTTTCACGGCTATCGAGAGATCATCAACGGCCTGATAGTTGTTTGAATGCTACTCAATAAGAGCTTCAAATGATGTTCTTTAGAGAAGTTAAACCATAGGCGTTTTCAATACTCTGCTATATATATTATTTATTTATATATATACATGATGGTACATTGGGTTTGTGAGGGTACATAGCATGGTGTTTACATTCATGTATGAATATATGATGCTTGCAAACAAGCATGTATGTCGCTTGACATACAAATTAATGGGCCTGCGAACTGGCTAAATTCTGGTGTGGAGTGTTGGCTGTAGAAAATGGAAACAAGAGTTAGTATTTTTGTATATAAAAAAGATTTAAAAAAAACTAAGTGTCTTTAAACGGGACATGAAAAAATAATTATCTACATTTATGATCAATTGGTATAAGTCCCATATAATTCAATCAAAGAAAATGTTCCTTGAATTTCTTTCCCTATTATGACAGTGACTATACGAAAACAAAACTAAAAGTAATGTTACAGTCTATATCTATAAAACAATGTCTGTCTGTCCAAAGTTAGATGTCAGACGTTAGGAGTTATCGTCATTAAACTTTGCAAGATTTATGATCATTTCATGAATGCCAAATGGGCCCCATGCCACCTTTAAACGTAGTTAAATCCATAAGCACTTTCTTAACGAGGACGGTGTAAGTGAAATGATTAGAGGCGAAGCGCCGCCATTATACAGAGGTAAACAGAGACCATGGACTCCTGGTTCAACCTTGAAGCCGAGCGGAAGTCTGGACACCTCCTCCGCCTGGGTGCCGCCTGATCACGACTTGTTTTCCCGTTTTGGCTTTGCTACTGCCGTTTGGCATCCCTTTTCAGCGGTCCGATTGTACGACGCCTGGCGCACATATCGCCTTGAGTCACAGGATTGTTGATAGATTTATTTTTTGACGTGTTCTGGCTGGTTCTCCCGGCGGAGTGACGGTGTTCGGGGGCCGGCTTGGCCGAGAGGTGCTGGGGGTTGGCGGGTATTGGTGGGTTCCTGGTGTGCCCTCAGCCGTGGTGGGCGGCCGGCTTCTGCTCTACCGGGTGACACTGGATGACTTTTTGCGTTTTAGTTGAGGGCAGAGTTTTGGTTTTGCTACCTGGTGTTCTCTGTGTGGAGCGGGGCCGGTGCTTGCCACCCTGAGGGACTCCTGGGGCTCCCCAATCATCTGCCTGACTGTGCGTTTATTTGCCGTATGGCATATTAGTTTCTAGTGATTGGCGTCACTCGTTTTGCGATTTGGCTTGGCGTTCCACCTTTCCAGGCTTCGCGATTCACCCTTAACGGGTACGCCGGGGCGCATCCGATCCCACGATCGTCGTCGCCTCTAAATCAACAACAACAACAGAGACCATGCCGGCACCACGCGGCCTCAGTATCAACATCCACCACTCAACCAAGGTAGGCCAAGTTCTTCTGATTTGCAAACCTTCATTGTGGCCTTTGATGGCGAAGATGAGAGTGTTTTCAGAAATAGCAGGCCACAAAGTATCTTATATAATGCCATTCCCAAGATATTCGGGATCAACGTGCACGATATCAGATCTAATAAACAAAGGAATTTGAGCGCAGTGGACTACAAACACAGCGAAGAACTAGAGCTTTCAGACATTACTGACATCTGTGGATACAAAGTCAAGTGCTACAAACCACTAGGGAACGGATTAGCGAAATGTGTAATCCGACATGTTGTAGACATTTGTGTAAACGACATCAAGGCACAATTTCAGACAGATGACACTCCAATCTTTGGAGTCAAAAAATTTATGCGAAGTACAAACGGAGAACTGAGCGATACAGGCACTGCCCTGCTTACCTTTCTAGACTACATTCCCCTGATAGGATTTGGATAAACGGCTTCCTCCATAAACTAGAGGTGTATGTACCACGTCCCACTCAGTTAATTAAATGTAAAGCTTTTAACCATACCTCGAAAGGCTGCACCGAAGACATTAAATGTGGGAAATGCTCTGGTTCCCACTACACACAAATCTGTGCATCAGATACACTCACCTGCTCAAACTGTGGTGGTGATCATGACATTACGTTCATACAATGTCCTTCATACATAGCAGCAACAGCAAAAACTAAGGTTCTCCCTACCACCAACCTGCAATAATCACAACCATTGTGCATTGAAACAACCTAACTCAGCCCATCATCAACCTCTACCTCACACTCAACCACAACCTTTGCGTGTACCTGATATGTCTGATCGTATTGAAACTCTTGTCACTCGCATTGAAAATGATCTTGATGAAGCTCTTGTCACTCGCATCGAAAATGCACTAGAAAAAACGCTGGACCGACTTCTAACTAAATTCTTTACAAGTAACACAACCCACCTCTAAGGCTGACCCAACAGATATCCCATCAATGGACACACATCGTTTGAACATATGATGGAAAAAACTCCTAAATAATTCCTTAGCACGCCTTACCAAAATCACTCCCCAGTCTGACTTGCCAACAACCCCAACCACCAGTACAAAGAATAAGACACAGCCCCCATCCACATCCAGGTATCCAACACGTACTACTATTGGCATACCAAGGAAAACAGACACATCCATGACTCAAACATCCTAAATGGCTCCCTTAACCTTCATGACTTGGAACGCAAAAAGCATTAAAACATCTCTCACAGAGCTTAAGCAATTCCTTTACTCATCCAAACCAGACTTAGCTTTCATAACCAAATCCTGGCTTACTCCGATACAAAATCAAATATTTAAAAACTTTCAGATGCAGAGACTGGACAGACATAACCGTATGGGGGGGGGGGGTATATTCCTCCTAACACGGAGAAATATGACATGTAAACCTGTAACACTTACGTATTTTGTGAACGGTAAACTAGAAATTGTAGCATGCCTAATACCTTACAATGGTACACACATATTTCAGGAGTATATACAACCCTGGTGGCACAATAAACTAAAATGAACTGGAATTCTATCTTAAAACCCAATCATTGTTACAGGTGATTTCAGTGCAAACCACCCCACATGGAGTAGAGGTACCCAAAATATTGCAGGCACCCCTATATATAACTACTTAGACACTACACCATATATCCTTCTTTCGCCGCCCTACCTTGCAACCTACTTTAACTACAGAATCAATTATGAAGCCTCACTTGACATCTGTTTTGGCTCCGCACACTTTTAACATGAACTACAGTTTCACACTAGACCAGATATTGGTAGTGACCACAAACCCCTTGTTGGGATTGAGTACTACAGATGTTGGAGGTAGCATGTTTGGAGCAGATGCTCTTTTGTTTATGATCTTGTTAACGATACTTCATGTACCTGATATTTGTTTTGTTGTTGTTACTGGCGGAGAATAAAACCATGAGGACGAAGATTGTTTCTCTGACCACAACCATAACAGTGGCGACGAGGATTAAACATCTCCGGCAGAGAGCTTGGGTACGAGACGTGGTGTGAGGATCAAGAGAGAGCAGGGTACGTCGTGTGGACGAGTGGACGCTTCACGCACAACAGTACAGTGTGCTACCACCGTGACAATGACTACGCCGCTCATGTCAATGGAGCCGTTAAACACTGCCAAGATCTCGTTGGACCTGTGGCTCAGCCTGCTGGAAGCATACTTTCAGTGCCGGGAGATTAAGGAGGACGCCAACAAGAAAGCGGTACTCTTAGTTTCACTGGGCTCGGAAGCATATAGTGTTCTCGGGAATTTGTGTGCACCGGAGCTACCTCACACGAAGACCTATGTAGACCTGATTGCTCTGCTTAAACGTCAGTATGTGGTGAAACCATCATATCACAGGAGTTTGATGGATTTCCAGAAGAGGACGAAAAAGCAGCACGAATCAGTACAGGATTTATTTGCGGATTTGAAGGCTTTGGCTAACCTCTGCAACTTCGGAGCACAGTTGGACAGTAGGGTTAGGGACCAGTTGTTCATGGCAGTGGAAAAGGAGGATTATTTCCCTAACCTGGTGGCAGAAAATTTGGATCTACAATCGATGACTTCATGGACAGTGCTCGAGAAGATATTGAACCTGGAAAGGGCTTTTGGAAGTAAGACTTCTACTCAGGAAATTATGGTCGTACAGGGCCAGACCAGATGCAAACACTGTGGATACAGGCACATAAGTAGCAAGTGCAAGTTTCGTGCATATATATGCAACTTTTGTAACAAGGAGGGACACCTGCAGAGAGTGTGTAGGGAATTTCTGAACAGGAACGACAAGGTCTGGGAGAGGAGACGACCAGGTAATGCAGGAAGAAGAGGTAGTGGTACTGTAGTCAAGGCGGTAGAGGAAGGTAAACCGTCTGAAGAAGATGCAGGTGAGGAAAACCGACTATATTCGGTGAAAGAAAAGGTATGTTCAGTGAAGTCACAAGTGGTGAATTTTGTAATTAATGGGAAGTTAGTTCCCTTGGAACTGGACACTGGTGCGGCAGTGTCAACATTGTCTAGAGATTGGGCAGATACCTTGCAATTGAATGTAAAACCAGGTAAAAAATCTTTAAGTGCTTATGATAATGTACCGATTAAGGTCTATGGCAAGGTGTCGGCAAAAGTAGGTTATAATGGAAAAGAAATTGTCCAGGATTTTTATGTAGTGGATTCACATAATCCTAGCCTATGTGGTAAGGATCTCATGGAAAAAGTGGGAATTTTCTTGGCGGGCCTAGATGAATTGTCGATAGTTAAAACAATTAAAAGTGCCGAACAAATGTTAGATAAATATTCAGTGGAGGCAGATAAGCCAATTAATAGCATGGTTGCAAAAATTCACCTGAAAAGTGGGGCTTCACCTAAATTTTTCAAGGCAAGAACAGTGCCGTTTCATTATAAGCAATTGGTAGAATCAGCCCTGGAAAAGCATGTGGCAGAAGGCATCTTAGAGCCAATTACACATAGTGAGTGGGCAGCCCCAATTGTACCAGTGTTGAAGGCAGATAGGAAATCTTTGAGAATCTGTGCAGACTTCAAGGAACTGAACAACCGCATACACTGTGAGAAGTATCCTTTACCTAAGATAGATGAGTTATTGTCAGTGGTCTGCAAAGGTGCAATTTTTTCTAAGATTGACCTGAAGGATGCTTACTTGCAATTTCCTGTAGAGGAGGAGAGCCAGAAATTGTTAGTGATTAATACCCACAAGGGGTTATTTAAGTATAAAAGACTTCCTTTTGGACTCTCCTCGTCTCCAGCAATTTTTCAGAGATTCATGTCCCAGTTGTTAGTTAACATTGAAGGTGTGGCCTTTTTTAGATGACATTATTGTATGTGGAGAGAATGAGGAAGTGCATGATGCTAGATTAGAACAAGTTTGAATCTTTTGCAAAAGCACAATGTGAAGATTAATAAGGGAAAAACAACGTTGAAGACCAAGGCCATTGAATACCTGGGGTACCATATTTCAGGTAAGGGCTTTACTCCTTCTCACAAAATGTAGCTGCTATAATAGATGCCCCAGCCCCAACATCAGTTGGGGAAGTACAGTCTTTTGTTGGGATGGTTACATATTTTTGTAAGTTTGTGAAGAACTTTTCAACAAATTAGCACCCTTGTATGAATTGTTGAAAAAAGGGGCTAGATTTAAGTGGGCAGCAAGAGAGGAAATGCATTCAGGAATATTAAGCAGGAATTGATCAATTCTCCAGTGCTCACTAATTTTACAGGTAGACTCCATTAAAACTGGAGGTAGATGCTTCCCCAGTAGGAGTGGGTTGTGTATTATTACAGGAAGTAGATGGTCAGGATAAAGTAGTATATTTTGCTAGCAAGAATTATCTCCTGCAGAACAGAATTATTCTCAGTTAGATAAAGAAGCTTAGCTTTGTATTTGCTGTAAAGAACTGAGGTATTTTCTGCTGGGGAGGAAATTTCTTGCTAGAACAGATCATAAACCCCTGCTAGGATTGTTTGGCAGAGGTAAGCAGTTCCAGTTAATGCCAATGCTAGAATTCAAAGATGGGCATTACTACTCTCACAGTTTGAGTATGATTTAGAGTTTAAGCCAGCAAGGATAATGTAGTAGCTGATGCATTAAGTAGATTGCCTGTGACAGAAGAAAAATTCCAGTATTCCAGTGGAGTATGTTAACCTGGTGAAAGCTATGTCTTTTGAGGATATTTCATTCCAGACTATTAGGAAGGCAACTGGTAGAGATCCCAAATTAAGTCTGTTGTTGAAATATGTCAAATATGGTTGGAATGATAATTTGTTATTGTCAGAGTATGCTGCAGTGAAGGCTGACCTTAGTATTCACCAGGATGTACTTTTGTATAGGAATAGAGTGGTGGTGCCTGGGGAACTGAGATGTAAGATTTTGGAACAGCTGCATGTAGGCCATAATGGCATAAATGCTATGAAAGCAGAAGCTAGAAGTTGGGTTTGGTGGCCAAAATAGACCAGGATATGCTGAGGTCACAAAAAATTGTCATATTTGCTTTAAGATTATCAGAAACCCCAGGCCCCGTACTTTCTTGGCCATGCACTGGAAAACCCTGTCTAGACTTCATGTAAT
>WNGS01116781.1:44384-58537 GCA_020271785.1 Procambarus virginalis
AACACGCATAAACGACTCAAGGAGATACATAGATGTACCAAGTGTATAAGGGAACATCATCCCGACAGCTGCACATCAACAATACGCACCTGTTATAGGTGCCATAAGGGTCAACACCATACAGCACTTTGTGGGGATTCAAGTACAAAGTCTGCCAAACCACAGGAGGAGGAAGGAACTAACACCTCAGTACAGCTTTGTACTGTGCTACCTGACATAAGTGTTTTCTCAACAAGGTCTAAACATAAATCAGCTCTACCTACTGCACGATTGATCATTAGAAATGGAGAGAACAAAGCCACCGTACGTGGATTATTTGATCAAGGGTCCCAATTGACCTTTATATCCAAAGAGTTGGTAGATACCCTGAAACTTACACCTGTAGAGGAGACACGAATAAACATAGCAGGATTCCTGACTGACTCAGGAGCCCGAGTTTTCAAGGTAGTACAACCCAAAGTACGATTAGGAGGTTACGAACAAAATGTACAAGCTCTAGTAGTAGATAGATTCCCAACAGATCTATATGTATATGGTCTGGGGACAACAGCCAAATTCCTAGAAAAAAGGGGAATTCATTTGGCTGATAAAATCACACAGATAACCTTTCCAATATTGGAATCCTTATGGGATCAGATGTCTACCATAAGTTTATCAAAGGAAAGGAATACAAACACGGTATGAACGTGTTACCATCTGCAGGTGGCTATTTGCTAACAGGCCCTGTATTACGGCTAAACCAACCCGCACCTGTAGAACACCAACATGCCAACCCAGTAATGGTTGCATGACTAGGAGACCAGTCTCCACTGCAACTCAGAGACATGTCCGAGGAAGAGCTTGATCCCCCTGTACACAAGTTATGGGACCTGGCAACTCTCGGCATTGTCCCTGAACAACCTAGCCCAGATGATGACTGGACTTACAAACAATACCTGGACTCAGTTATATACAGAGATAATCAATACTGGGTCAGGTTACCATGGAAGCTGAATCACCCTCAGCTACCCGTCAACCATTTTATGGCACAAAACCAATTGAGATCACAGGTGTTGCGCTTACAAAGACAACCTGAGAACTTGAAGTTGTACCATGAAATAATACAGAAGCAACTCGATGACAAATTTATCGAAGTTGTTACAAATGATAACCCAAAGGAAGGTCACTACTTACCACATCATTGTGTACAGAAGAATTCTGCAACTACCCCATTACGGATAGTATTTAATTGCAGTGCTAAAATGAGGCCGAGTAGTGTTTCGTTAAACGACTGTCTTCAAACTGGCCCTAGCCTAACACAAAGGCTTTACGACGTGCTGTTAAAGTTCCGTATTGGGACTTATGCATATACGGCCGACATCAGCAAGGCATTCCTTAGGGTAGGTCTTCAAGAAGAAGACCGGAACTACACAAAGTTCCTATGGATTAAGGATCCTAACGATCCGAACAGTGAATTAATCACTTACCGGTTTGCCTCTGTCCTTTTTGGCGCCACGTCATCTCCTTTTCTGCTCCAAGCTACCTTGGATACGCACTTGAAGAAGTCCAATAGCCCAAACAAGACGGAAATTAGCAAAAACCTGTATGTGGATAATTTTCAAGGTACAACCAACAGTGAAAGTAAACTGTTGGACATATACCATGAGGCCAATCGAGAATTAATGGGAGCCAATATGCCTCTCCAATCTTGGGTCTCTAACAATGAAAAATTAAATCAACTGATCTCAACTGAATTTCCCGATTACCAGGTACCCGAGATGACAAAGGTACTAGGTGTCGAATGGAACACGACAACAGATCAGTTGACAATCAAGTCAGTGGAGCCTGATACCACTAACTTAACAATGAGAAAATTACTATCACAAGTCAGCAAACCCTTCGACCCATTAGGACTATTAAGCCCAGTACTGATTAATGGGAAGTTGATAATACAGGAATGTTGGCAACAAAAGATAGGCTGGGATGATCTTCTAACACCTGCTCTACAAGAAAAATGGCAAGGTTTAGTAAAAGATTTAAGTACCCTAGAGTCTGTCAAGTTCCCCAGGAACACAGTAGTAAATGAAAAAGAACCAATTAAGCTACATGTATTCTGTGATGCCTCAGGAAAGGCTTATGGAACAGTAGCTTACCTGGTCACAAATGGGCAAGCCAATTTGCTCACATCAAAGGCCAGAGTGGCACCTTTAAAGAAAAGATCACTGCCACAACTGGAATTAACAGCCTTACTGTTAGGAGTAAGATTGGCTCATTATTTGATCAAGGCCTTACGCCACATCCACTTTAAAGAAACAGTAGTTTGGTCAGATAATGAGGCAGTACTACAGTGGGTTAAGAACAATAACAGTAAGAATCCTTACGTGAGTAACCGCGTTAAGGAAATACGAGAGTTGTCAGCAGGGTATAAACTAAGATATGTACCCACAAAAGAGAATCCAGCTGACTATCTCTCCCGAGGACTGACTTTACGGCAATTAACAAAGGCAGAGATGTGGTTCAATGGACCTCAGTGGCTAATCAGCGACCAGTGGCCTGAACAAAAGCCACAAGTCATTGTGACCAATGTTACTGTTCCCACTGAGAACCCAGAACCACCTCGGACTTTGGTAATTGATCCTACTCGGTACTCTGAACTGAACAAACTTATAGGTGTCACCCAAGTAGTGTTTGATTTTCTAAAGAAAATAGGAATCAAGCATAAATTCCCTAATGCCCTAAGGTATTGGGTCAAAAGAGCTCAGATCGACACATTCGGGACAGAATTTGACAATGTTCCAAAGAAGCTACAACGTGATCTGGGTCTCTGGTTAGACACTGACAATTATAACATAATCAGATGCGGAGGCCGCTTACAGCACGCTGACATAGATTTGGAAGCAAAAAATCCAATATTGCTCCCTCGTCACCACATAGTAAGCAAACTAATTGTGTTACATATACACAAATACTGCACTCTGCATGGTGGGGTATTAGATACTCTCACAGACTTAAGACAACAGTACTGGCTACCCCAAGGTAGACAGACAGTAAAATCAATAATCAAATCCTGTGTTGTTTGCCGGAGATACGATGCCAGAGTGTGTCCATATCCTGGCCCACCTCCACTTCCGAAGGAACGAGTCGTACATATTCGTCCCTTTGAGACTACAGGAGTAGATTTCACAGGAGCACTAACACTTACAGGCACTAAAGACAAGAAACCAGTAAAAGCTTACATCTGTCTTTTTACTTGTGCCACAACAAGGGCAGTCCATCTAGAAGTGACTCCCGATATGAGTGCCGAAGCATTCTTACAGGCTTTCCGCAGGTTTGCTTCACGTAGATCCTGTCCTAAGTTAATGATCTCAGACAATGGGTCCAACTTAGTGGCAGGAGAAGCATGTCTGAGGAAAATCTGGACACATCCAAAGGTACGCACAGCCCTAAATCAACGGCAGTGCCATTGGAAATTCATACCTCCCAGAGCACCATGGCACGGAGGCTTCTATGAACGCATGGTTGGTACGGTAAAACGTTCTCTACGGAAAACCCTACACCGCCAAAAGATTGACCTGCAGGAGCTTCAAACAGTAGTCATAGAGATAGAAGCACGAGTCAATAACCGACCACTTACCTACCTCTCTGATGATGTTTTGCAGCGTGAACCATTAAGTCCAGCTCATTTGATGTATGGTAGACCTCTCAAAACACTTGTGTCCCTTACGGACGAGGAACCAGAGGATCCTTCATATGTCCAAGAGAGTGATTTGGTTCAACGTTTCAAACATCTATCAAGGGTGATAAGTCGGTGGAATGACGTATGGACTCGAGAATACCTTACAGCTCTGAGAGAGTATCATTACGGGGCAAACAACCCCTACAACAGAATTAACTTGAACCCTGGTGACATAGTTCTGGTGGATAGTGATGGACCACGCTCAGAGTGGCCTTTAGGTCAAATAGTCTCTGTTCATCCAGACAGCCAGGGCATCTTGAGAATAGTGAAAGTAAAATGCCGAGGCAACACTACTCTCAAAACTTTAGAGAAATTAGTTCCTTTAGAACTGGCCAGGAACGAAGACGTACAGCGACTTCCAGCACCCGATACGCCAGTACGGGACATACGTCCCCAAAGGACTGCAGCTCAACAATGTAAACTCAAATTAAAGCAGCATTATAATTCTGAAGGAGAAGAATAAAGTGATCGCAGTCCTTACCGGGACTTCGACCCGTGTTCTTCCCCCCGGAATTATGTCGGGAAACCGACACACAAATAGTATAGTCTTCCCTTAACAGTATCCTCTTAAAATTAGAGAATGGGAGACTCCGTGACGTCATCGACGTCGCCGCAGTATTTACATTATTAAACCACTGTTCATACAACAGTTTAATGTCTAAATTGAATAAAAAAGTGTTCAATAAGACTGAATATAATTATTAACACCAAAATATAGCTTGATTCCCTTGTTAACGTAAATTTAACTTAGAAGTAGAAAAAATATTGGAACAAGGGAGGCAGAGCGTCTCTTACAGACGCCACGCTCACACGAAAACAATAACAATGGGTGCTCGTGTGTGTGTTGTGATAATGGCCACACAGGATAGACCTACTCTGCCTTAAGAAACTGCCATAGCAACATCACTACTACAAATAAGAGCACTCCAGTATCCGGCTTACCAAGTATTTGTTTATTATTCTAGTGCACTGATTAATATCCAAGGTATAGTCGGTTATGATATATGAACAACACCAACACCATGTACGTGTACCCCATTTTTACAGCCCTCACATACCATGTTATACCTGTATTGATATGTTTAGGGAAATGTACTAACTCCTTGCATCCCAAACAGGTAAATTGTGACTTGGAACAGCAAGTAGCTGAGCAGTAGAACTATGTACATGTACCTAGCTGTTGCCAGCCTTGAAGGCCTCCACAGCCGCCATTGGCACCATGAGGCACAGGGCCACACCCACATAGATGCTACCATGACACAGCCTTAGCGGGCCCTTACTACAGGCTCAGATAAGGCCATTCTAGTTATTGTAGTAGTAGTATTCATAACTAGTAATAATTGTTGAAATAATAGTAGATTAGATCACCATATGTGATATGATATAAAATAATATAATTAAACTCAGGTAAACAATTTGTAGTTTAAGAAGGAGCCCTTACAAAGTGGTTTAAACTACAAATTGTCCCCCCCAATTTGTGTGAGATTAATTTCAGGCAGTTTTAACAAGTACATACAGTCCACTCAATTTCTTACCTACTAAGAAAAAAATAAGATAAACTTTAATTTATTGAAGTCAATTAAAAGGAGATATACTGCCTGGAGTTTTTACCACACTTCTCTTTCCCTGATCATTTTGCCAATTTCTTTCTCCCACAAACACATACTTTTATTACCTCCTTCCTCCATATCATTTCCCTTACCACTATCTACTAACAGTGTAAATCCAAACAAACACCTCCAACCACAATCCGTTCTCGCACTTGTTTACAGTCAATATTGGCTTATTTAATAAGTGCATATGTGACATACTAATTGATTGTGAATATTCTAGTTTACCTAGAAAAGCTTCATAGAAAACACCGACCTCACCTAACCTTCTTAGTATGTTAAGATAAGCATCTTATTGCTTCTTAATTACAATTATTACTTAACCTATACCGTTGATAGGTTAAGTAATAATTGTAAATAAGAAGCAATAAAATGCCTATCTTAACATACTAAGAAGGTTAGGAGAGGTCGGTGTTTTCTATGAAGCTTTTCAATGTAAACTAAAATATTCACAATCAATTAATATGTCACATATGCACTTATTATAAGTGCATATGTGACATACTAATTGATTGTCATCTAATATTATAAGTGCATATGTGACATATAAATAAGCCAATATTGACTATAAGCAAGTGCGAGAACGGGTTGCCAACCACTGTTTCCAACAAGTTCGCAACAACAACCCCAGCCCTCGATAGATGCACCCCATCCCGGGCATACATTTCTTCCTTAGAAGTGTTCCCAGTTATGTATGAAAGATATTGCATTTGAGTTGCAATATTTTTCCAGCCGGCAATTGACACCAAGTGCCCTCGACAACCATTCATTTCCAACTCCCTTTCTTGGAAGAATGCCACATATGATCGGGATTCCTCCCTTGCTACTACCTAATTCTATGGCTGTTTTATACCTCTGAATCAGTTCCTCACTCCTAACTCGATCAACATCATTTCCTCCTGCGCTAATACAAATAATGGGAGTGTTCCCATTTCCAGACATAATATCATTCATGTTGTTTATAATATCACAAATATTATATAGGAGGAGGAGATAGTGTTCGATTGTTTCAGGCACCTTACAGTAGATGCAGAGTTCGTTGAAGTCTGTTCTGTACTTGGAGCTGTGTGCTGCCAGTTTGATGTGTTCCAGCCTTAATCTGGTCATCGTTACATCAATTTCTCTGTTTTTATATCTGACATGCTTCCAAGTTTCCCATTTCATTTTAATGGACCCATAGTACAAAGGTGAGCATGACGTTTTCCATTTCGTTGCAAAATCTTGGGGGATGGTATTTTTGAAGGCTCCTTTACGTGCATCATGAGGAATTGGATGACGGGTAATAAGTGGCGTGTTGTGCATTACTTTGGCTAGTTGATCTACAAGTTCATTATGGAGAATACCACAATGCGCTTGGACCCATTGGATAGAGGTGTCATAACCGTTTAATCGATGTTCATGAAGTTGAAGGCATGGGTAAACAAACTCTTTGCACGTTGTTGAAGAGTACGTAATTGCTTGAATCACACTCTTGGAATCACTACAGATTGTATATATCCCAATTGGTAATGTGATTATTTGAAGAGCTTGATATAAGGCATATAATTCAGGTGTGAAAATAGATAGTTGGTTTGGTAACCGCCAACCTTGCTTGAGATGATATTCCGGTATCCATACAGCGCTAGTGACCGTGGGTACATTGTCCATGATTATGCGAGATCCATCTATATTTCGCTGTGTTATTTTGGTAGCAATTTTTCATTGCTGAGACAAAGACTGAGGCTATGGCTGAGTTTAGTGCAGACTTTGGATTATTGTCTTCGAGTTGTATTGATGTATTAGGAGTTGTATAAAGCTAAGGTGGACTAGAGGGGGATAGTTAGTTAGGTTTCAGAGTTTTGGAGTAGAGTGAGGTCTATATTGAGGTTATTTGTAGCCCGTGTGAGGAAAGGTTGCGAAGCTGGGGTTATGTGGGTTAACTGTTGGGTTAATTTTTTATCTGTATGATGTGTCTGGTGAGCATTGGTACAGAGTGACATATAGTTGGTACACATTATGTCTCGTCTGGTGGCTAAGCTTGTGGGGGCCCGTTTCCCCGTAAAGTTCGAGGAGAGGAGTGGAACGCATTGTACCACATATAAGTCGCATGGCATTGTTTTGAATTTTTACGGGCTATTCATGCCCGTGCCACCTCTTGGGTGGCTTAATCTTTATCAATCAATCTTTGAATGACCTCAGGGTTCTGTAGGTTAGTAGGCGCAGCCGATGCATATGCTTGGCAACAATAGTCTAGTTGGCTGCGAATGTTAGTTGTATAGAAACAGAGCAAGATTTTATGGTTTGCTCCCAGGTGTTGCAGTGAGGGCTTTAAGTATGGCGAGTCGGGGTTGTGTCGTCTGTCTAAGATGTTGAATGTGTGCCTTCTAGGTAAGTAAGGGCGAGTCAAAGTGCATGGCTAGGTATTTATGTTCTTGTACATATTGGATAGGAGTGTTGTGTATTGTGAGAGTGGGTAGATGAACAAGTCTTTTTTTTAGTGAAAATCTGATAACAGGTTTTGGTAGATGACTTGAAGGGGCCGTATTACGAGATTTTGAATGTTGTTTAATATCAACCAATTTTTTTTAACTAGCTGTATATAAGAAGGGCTGCATCTGTTCTACGTTTCAGTATCGCACCCTAAATAGAAAGGGAGGGATTTTATTTCAACGAATTTTACACATTTTCAATAATATTCTACAACCACAATTTTCAAATGAAATCATTTCTATGACACTCATCTATCACATTAGCATATCATAAAGGATTTGTATAAAAAGGATTATACAAAATATGTTTAGTTTTACTAAAACAAGTAGTCAAAGTTCCCTAAAAATATATGCCAATATTTCATGTTTGCAAATATTTATAAAATCAATGAACTTAGGAATAAAGTGTTTTATAAAGATTGTAGAGACGTAAACTCTACATATTTTCGTAATACGCCCCATGAAGGCCCCATTGTTGTGTTCAATCTATTGGGTGGTCGAGTGCTGTTTGCATTGTTCAGACTGTATTATGTAGGACATGGTCTGAATAATACAATGTTAAGTCGTCGGCGTACGCCGAGAGGTGAACAGGATGAGTGTTAGGCAAATCTGCTAAGAATACAGCAAAAAGGGTTGGGCTTAGTATGGAGCCTTGCGAGACACCCGTTTGTATTGGAATACTATCTGAAAACTCGCCTTGTATATAGACTTTAGAGGTCCTGTTCGTAGGATAGGACTGTAACCATAAATGTAATCTTCCCTGTACCCCTAAACGTGATAGCTTTGCCAGGAGGCAAGTATGATGAATGCTATCAAAAGCTCTTTTTAGATCTAGGAAGAGAGCAATACAAAATTTACTGTGTCTGAGAGAGGTGCGGATTTCATGTTCAAGGCAGAGTCTTTGACCAAGTGAGGAGCATTACGGTCGAAATCCAGCTTGGAAGGACTGTAAAATATTATTACACTCAAGGTACCATTGGAGGCAAGTATGTACTAGCCTTTCCATGACTTGACTGAGGCAAGATAGTAAGGAGATAGGTCTGTATGATGCAGGCTGGGATGGGTCTTCTTCTGGTTTAAGGAAAGGAAGAATAATACTGGTCTGCCATTGTGAGGGAATATTTTCGTGAGTCCTGCATAGGTTGTCATAGTTTAGAAGAGTGCTATGTGCAGTCGATGGAAGATATTTGATAAGTTTATATGGAATTCCATCCTCTCCAGGTGCCTTGCCAAGAGGTAGGCGGGTTAAGGCTAATTGTAGCTCGCTTAAGTTGTACATATTATCGACGCTGAGCATAGGCAGCGGTATGGCACGGTCAATGTTTGAGGGAGAGTTCTTGGGCATGAAGGAAGGGTGTTAAGAGGGTAACTTTGAGACATTCAGCAAGAATATTTGCATGCTTCTGAGGTGTTTGACAGAGTGAGCCGTTTATTATCAGGGGAAACGAACGTAATATTGGTCGACCTTTAATGCCGTTAAATGTAGCCCAGATTTTTTAATGTGGCGTAGTGGGTGTGAGGCTATCACAAAATTTTGCCCATGATGCTCACTTTGCTTACAGTATGTTTTTTTGGCTACTGCTGTGGCCCACAGCAGATTAACCAAGTTCTGTAGGGTGGGTTCACGTCTTTTTGTATGACTCGTCGGCGTAAAACGACTGTTCGTGCACATTCCGCGTTCCACCACGGTTTAAGTGGTTTGTTGGACCAATGTCTTGAAGTTTTCTTGAACATTTGGGTGGCTGCAGAATTTATGGCCGAGGTGACTGTGGACAGTCGCGTGTTAGGGTCTACATTGTCAGTATCTGGGAGACGGACACTATCAGCCCATTTTTTCTTATCTAGTTTCTTAATGTTCCACTTGGGGAGCGTTAGGGGATGGGTTAGTGACTGAAAGTTAGTAAATTTTATAATGAGGGGTGTTATGGTTGTGGTCAGAGAAACAATCTTCGTCCTTATGGTTTTATTCTCCGCCAGTAACAACAACAAAACAAATATCAGGTACATGAAGTATCGTTAACAAGATCATAAACAAAAGAGCATCTGCTCCAAACATGCTACCTCCAACATCTGTAGTACTCAATCCCAACATTCCTCCCCTTTTAAATAAACTCTATCCCTACAGGTTAAGTCTATCAGGCGGTCGTATGACTCTTCCTGATTTTCTCAACTGGGAGTCCTGACCTGTTACTTCTGGGAAACATTCTTCTGAATTACTCCTTGCAGAGTCCATAGGGTTGACTGTATCCCCATAACCCTCTGCTGCCCCTTGCTCTGCCTCACGGTCACCTGCAGGTGCTGCTATCCCTTCATTATTAGGATGGATATCACTAGTTGCCCCACCCCCACCTGAAGGGTTTTCAAAATTCCCTGTGAACCTTGGCATGAGCTGATCGGCATGCCTTTTCCAATTAATGTTCCCAAAACTCTGCACTTGCACAGTGAAGTTCCTGCGGCCCAGGACTTCCCTAATTTTTCCCTCCACCCAGGGCTTTCCACTTCCAAAATTCCTTGCATATACTGCATCCCCCTCATTAAACAACAATTCCTCTCCCTGAGCCAACTGACTGGCCAAGCTAGTTACCGATTTCTCTTTATTGGGATCTGTCTTTACTGCTTCCATGTGCACTTTAAAGTGTCTATTAAACAGTAATTCAGAAGGAGATTTACCAGTAGTAGAATGAACAGTTTTTCTTTGATTATATAAAAATCTACAAAGCCTTGTATTAATAGTACCTTCCGTAAACCGCTTTAACCCTTCTTTCAAGGATCTCACTGCTCTCTCTGCTAGACCATTTGAAGAAGGATTATAGGGGGCAGGTGTTACATGTTTAATACCATTTTTTCTAAAAAAAATCCTCCATTTCCACAGAAACAAAATAAGGAGCATTGTCTGAGACAATTATGTCTGGCAATCCAAAATTACAAAATGTTTTCCTTAGTAATTCACAAGTTACAGATGATGTGGTGGAATTACACACATGCACATCCAGAAATTTGGTGTATGAATCCACCACCACTAGGTAATATTTATTATCCATAGGTCCCGCATAATCTACATGAAGTCTAGACCAGGGTTTTCCAGTGCATGGCCAAGAAAGTACTGGGGCCTGGGGTTTCTGATAATTCTTAAAGCAAATATGACAATTTTTTGTTACCTCAGCAATATCCTGGTCTATTTTTGGCCACCAAACCCAACTTCTAGCTTCTGCTTTCATAGCATTTATGCCATTATGGCCTACATGCAGCTGTTCCAAAATCTTACATCTCAGTTCCCCAGGCACCACCACTCTATTCCTATACAAAGTACATCCTGGTGAATACTAAGGTCAGCCTTCACTGCAGCATACTCTGACAATAACAAATTATCATTCCAACCATATTTGACATATTTCAACAACAGACTTAATTTGGGATCTCTACCAGTTGCCTTCCTAATAGTCTGGAATGAAATATCCTCAAAAGACATAGCTTCCACCAGGTTAACATACTCCACTGGAATACTGGAATTTAATTCTTCTGTCACAGGCAATCTACTTAATGCATCAGCTACTACATTATCCTTGCCTGGCTTAAACTCTAAATCATACTCAAACTGTGAGAGTAGTAATGCCCATCTTTGAATTCTAGCATTGGCATTAACTGGAACTTGCTTACCTCTGCCAAACAATCCTAGCAGGGGTTTATGATCTGTTCTAGCAAGAAATTTCCTCCCCAGCAGAAAATACCTCAGTTTCTTTACAGCAAATACCAAAGCTAAAGCTTCTTTATCTAACTGAGAATAATTCTGTTCTGCAGGAGATAATTTCTTGCTAGCAAAATATACTACTTTATCCTGACCATCTACTTCCTGTAATAATACACAACCCACTCCTACTGGGGAAGCATCTACCTCCAGTTTTAATGGGAGTCTACCTGTAAAATTAGTGAGCACTGGAGAATTGATCAATTCCTGCTTAATATTCCTGAATGCATTTTCCTCTCTTGCTGCCCACTTAAATCTAGCCCCTTTTTTCAACAATTCATACAAGGGTGCTAATTTTGTTGAAAAGTTCTTCACAAACTTACAAAAATATGTAACCATCCCAACAAAAGACTGTACTTCCCCAACTGATGTTGGGGCTGGGGCATCTATTATAGCAGCTACATTTTTGTGAGAAGGAGTAAAGCCCTTACCTGAAATATGGTACCCCAGGTATTCAATGGCCTTGGTCTTCAACGTTGTTTTTCCCTTATTAATCTTCACATTGTGCTTTTGCAAAAGATTCAAAACTTGTTCTAATCTAGCATCATGCACTTCCTCATTCTCTCCACATACAATAATGTCATCTAAAAAACTAGCCACACCTTCAATGTTAACTAACAACTGGGACATGAATCTCTGAAAAATTGCTGGAGACGAGGAGAGTCCAAAAGGAAGTCTTTTATACTTAAATAACCCCTTGTGGGTATTAATCACTAACAATTTCTGGCTCTCCTCCTCTACAGGAATTTGCAAGTAAGCATCCTTCAGGTCAATCTTAGAAAAAATTGCTCCTTTGCAGACCACTGACAATAACTCATCTATCTTAGGTAAAGGATACTTCTCACAGTGTATGCGGTTGTTCAGTTCCTTGAAGTCTGCACAGATTCTCAAAGATTTCCTATCTGCCTTCAACACTGGTACAATTGGGGCTGCCCACTCACTATGTGTAATTGGCTCTAAGATGCCTTCTGCCACATGCTTTTCCAGGGCTGATTCTACCAATTGCTTGTAATGAAACGGCACTGTTCTTGCCTTGAAAATTTAGGTGAAGCCCCACTTTTCAGGTGAATTTTTGCAACCATGCTATTAATTGGCTTATCTGCCTCCACTGAATATTTATCTAACATTTGTTCGGCACTTTTAATTGTTTTAACTATCGACAATTCATCTAGGCCCGCCAAGAAAATTCCCACTTTTTCCATGAGATCCTTACCACATAGGCTAGGATTATGTGAATCCACTACATAAAAATCCTGGACAATTTCTTTTCCATTATAACCTACTTTTGCCGACACCTTGCCATAGACCTTAATCGGTACATTATCATAAGCACTTAAAGATTTTTTACCTGGTTTTACATTCAATTGCAAGGTATCTGCCCAATCTCTAGACAATGTTGACACTGCCGCACCAGTGTCCAGTTCCAAGGGAACTAACTTCCCATTAATTACAAAATTCACCACTTGTGACTTCACTGAACATACCTTTTCTTTCACCGAATATAGTCGGTTTTCCTCACCTGCAGCTTCTTCAGACGGTTTACCTTCCTCTACCGCCTTGACTACAGTACCACTACCTCTTCTTCCTGCATTACCTGGTCGTCTCCTCTCCCAGGCCTTGTTGTTCCTGTTCAGAAATTCCCTACACACTCTCTGCAAGTGTCCCTCCTTGTTACAAAAGTTGCATATATATGCACGAAACTTGCACTTGCTACTTATGTGCCTGTATCCACAGTGTTTGCATCTGGTCTGGCCCTGTACGACCATAATTTCCTGAGTAGAAGTCTTACTTCCAAAAGCCCTTTCCAGGTTCAATATCTTCTCGAGCACTGTCCATGAAGTCATCGATTGTAGATCCAAATTTTCTGCCACCAGGTTAGGGAAATAATTCTCCTTTTCCACTGCCATGAACAACTGGTCCCTAACCCTACCGTCCAACTGTGCTCCGAAGTTGCAGAGGTTAGCCAAAGCCTTCAAATCCGCAAATAAATCCTGTACTGATTCGTGCTGCTTTTTCGTCCTCTTCTGGAAATCCATCAAACTCCTGTGATATGATGGTTTCACCACATACTGACGTTTAAGCAGAGCAATCAGGTCTACATAGGTCTTCGTGTGCGGTAGCTCCGGTGCACACAAATTCCGAGAACACTATATGCTTCCGAGCCCAGTGAAACTAAGAGTACCGCTTTCTTGTTGGCGTCCTCCTTAATCTCCCGGCACTGAAAGTGTGCTTCCAGCAGGCTGAGCCACAGGTCCAACGAGATCTTGGCAGTGTTTAACGGCTCCATTGACATGAGCGGCGTAGTCATTGTCACGGTGGTAGCACACTGTACTGTTGTGCGCGAAGCGTCCACTCGTCCACACGACGTACCCTGCTCTCTCTTGATCCTCACACCACGTCTCGTACCCAAGCTCTCTGCCGGAGATGTTTAATCCTCGTCGCCACTGTTATGGTTGTGGTCAGAGAAACAATCTTCGTCCTCATGGTTTATTCTCCGCCAGTAACAACAACAAAACAAATATCAGGTACATGAAATATTGTTAACAAGATCATAAACAAAAGAGCATCTGCTCCAAACATGCTACCTCCAACATCTGTAGTACTCAATCCCAACA
>WNGS01116781.1:59537-78037 GCA_020271785.1 Procambarus virginalis
TGCTCTGTCCAGGAGTACATTCCTTCTCCTCGGCTCTGTAACAAGTGCTGGAGGTTTGGGCATGGTGCCCTCCGCTGCTCTGGGACTGTCTCTCTCTGTCCTTTGTGTGGTGGCGAAGGTCACTCTAAGTCGAGTGCACTTCTCCCCAGGCTCGTTGCCTCAACTGCGGTGAGGCCCATCCTACCTTCTCCCGTGCGTGTGTCCATTACAAGCTTGAGGCAGCCGTCCTCAACTTGAAGCACCGGGAGCGTTTATCTTTTCCTGAGGCGAGGCGCCAGGTTCGCCGGCTCCCGCCTTATGCTAATATCTCTTATGCTCGCGTGTTGCGCTCTTCTTCTCCTCGTCCTTCCCACCTTCCTCAGACTCACAACCGTTTCCGGGCCTGGACCCTGATACGCCCACTGCCTCCTCCTCTGTTCCTTTGAGTTCTGTCCCGAAGGGTCCCCCTCCTGGTCCTCTGTCTGGAGTTCCCTTCTTTCTACCCGGTCTGTCGTGTCTCCTGTGTCTTCTTCCTCGTCTCCCTCCGATCCTCCTTCCCATCCTTCTCCTCCATCTCTTGACTCTCCCCGCCGCCTGTCGGTGCAGGCGGATGTCCATCGCTCTCCTAACGGCCGTCGTGTGTGCTCTCGTTCAGCTTCTCCTGTTGAGACACTGGAATCCGTTGCCCGGTACGTAGTTGCTGGGACACCGGTCTCTTTAAGTCAGAAGCGTAAGCCTGGCTCCTCTCCTTCCTCCTCCCCGGCGGGTAAGAAGGCTTCGCTTTCTTCCTCGACCCCTACTACTGGCTCTATTGCTCCTTCCCCTCCCATTTCAGTGGTTGCTCCCCCTGTTCCTGCTATGGAGGTTTCTTTGGCCCCTGCTTCCCTTTCGGTTGCTGCCCTTGCTGAGGTGCACTCCCCTCTTTCTACTCCCCCTCTTCCTGCTGCTGTCCTTGACTGCTCCTCTCCGTTGTCTCCTCCTCTTCTTCCTCCTCCTCCGGACCCCGCCCGCCCACCTCTGGTCTGTTCTCCCGCTTCCTTCCCTCCGTCTTTGCTCAGTTTACCCATGCCCCCTAACCCTGACTTTGCTGACCCTGATATTCTTTAACGTGCTATGTTGCTCTTTCGCCTTTGTTTCTTCCTTGTTTCTGTTGTTGTCCTTTCTCTTCTCGTCGTTGTTATTCTTCAATGGAACGTTCGAGGTTATTACGCCAATTTCCTCGAACTCCAACTTCTGATTTCGCGGTTTTCGCCCCTTTGTGTCTGTCTCCAGGAGCCGATGCTTGGTGCTCGTCCTGGTCGTTTTCGTGGCTATTCCTTTCTCTCCCCCCCCCCCAGCCGTTGCTGGGGCTCCTAATTCTTCTGCTCTCTTGATTCGTGCTGATGTTCCCTTTGTTCCTTTACTTTTTCCTTCGCCTCTCCATTGTTCTGCTGCTCGTATCTTTGTGGGGAAATGGTACACAGTTTGTTCCATTTATCTCCCCCCGAGTGTCCCGCTTTCTCTTCCTGATTTGAAACACCTCCTGGACTCCTTGCCGGAGCCTGTGCTCCTGCTGGGTGACTTCAATTGTCGTCATTCTCTTTGGGGTGATGTTCTGACGAATACCCGAGGTCGCCTTCTTGAGCCATTTCTCCTCTCTTCTTCCCTGTCTCTTCTGAATTCTGGTGAGCCCACTCATTTGGACTCTCGGACTCGCACCCTTTCCTGTCTTGATCTTTCTCTCTGCTCTTCCTCTCTTTACTTAGATTTCACGTGGCAGGTTCTTGATGACCTCCATGGCAGTGATCATTTCCCCATCCTTGTGTCCTTTTTCTCTTTCGCCCTTCCCTCTCTTTCCCTAGGTGGCAGTTTGCTAAAGCGGACTGGAACCTATTTACCCTCAGTGCTGCTCTCTCTGACCTCTCCCTTCTGCCTCTCCCTCGCGCTCTCCTCCTTTTCATGACACTGTCATCGACGCTGCCCTCCGCTCTATTCCTCGCTCTTCCTCTCGGGGTCCACGGAAGTGCGTTCCCTGGTGGAATGCGGACTGTGCTCGGGCTGTCCGCTGTAAGCGTGCAGCCTGGAAGAGGCACCGCCGTCGGCAGACGACCGATTCTTTTCTTTTCTTTCGGAAAGCGAGTGCGGTGGCCCGTAGGGCCATCCGTACGGCTAAACGTGAATGTTGGGCTTCTTATGTCTCCACAATTACGTCCGAAACTCCCCTGCCACAGATATGGAAGCGTATCCGCAAGATAGCGGGTAAGTTCGTTCCCGATGTTTCCCCGGTCCTTCACCTCCGTGGTACTCTTGTGGCGGACCCGTTGCAGGTCGCTACCGAACTGGGTTCCCACTTTTCTTCTGTTAGCTCTGGTCTTCATCTTCCCCAATCTTTCCTTCTTCGTAAACCTGTCCTTGAGTCTCGTCCTTTAGATTTCTGCACTCGTCTTCGACTTTCCTATAATGATCCCTTCTCTCTCTCTGAACTTCGTTCTGCCCTGGCCCTCTGCGGTTCTACGGCGGCGGGCTCCGATGGTATTCATTATGAGATGCTTCGCCATCTCCCTCCGTGCACGTCTCAGTATTTACTGAGTCTGTATAATCGGATCTGGGAGTCGTCGTCAGTCCCTGAGGACTGGCTCGATGCCGTTGTCCTCCCTGTTCGCAAACCAGGGTCTCTGGGAACTTCCCCTAAGGACTTTCGCCCTATTGCCCTCACAAGTTGTGTCTGCAAACTCTTTGAACGTATGGTTAACGTTCGTCTGATGTGGTTCCTGGAACACCATCACCTCCTCTCCCCTTCTCAATTTGGTTTCCGCAAGTGCCGCAGCACGACAGATGTCCTGGTGAACTTGGAGGTCTATATTCGTACTGCTTTTGCTGCGAGGACCTCCGTTGTTGCCGTCCTTTTTGACCTGGAAAAGGCTTACGACACCACTTGGCGATATCATATTCTATCCCAGCTTCATTCTTTTGGCCTTCGTGGTCATCTCCCTCTCTTTCTCCGCAGCTTCCTCTCTCGTCGTTCCTTTCGGGTGCGCCTTGGTACCGCTCTCTCTGCCTCTTTTCAGCAATACGAAGGTGTGCCCCAGGGTAGTGTTCTGAGCACTACTCTTTTTCTGGTTGCCCTCAATGGTCTTCTTTCCTCTCTTCCTTCAGGTGTCTTCTCCGCTCTCTATGTCGATGATCTTACCCTTTGCTGTCAGGGTGATGATTCGCCTCTCCTTCAACGCCGGCTTCAACTTGCGATTGATGCCGTGTCGTCTTGGGCCACCGATCATGGCTTCAAGTTCTCTACTTCTAAGACTTGTGCCATGTCTTTTACTCGGAAACGGGTCGTTCTTCGTCCCTCTTTGTCACTTTATGGTCATCCCCTTGAGTACAAAGATTCCGCGAAGCTTTTGGGGTTATTCCTTGACACTCGTTTGTCTTGGTCTCCCCATATCTCTTACCTCCGTGTTGAGTGCTCTAAGGCCCTTACCCTCCTTCGAGTATTGTCCCATACTTCTTGGGGAGCGGATAGGCGCACTCTCCTTGCTTTGCATTCCTCTCTCGTCCTGTCTAAGCTCGATTATGGTTGCCCTGCTTACTCGTCTGCTTCTCCTTCTGCTCTTCGCCGTCTTGATGCTTTGCACCATACTGGGCTGCGCCTCAGTTCTGGTGCCTTTCGTTCGACTCCCGTCCTTAGCTTGTATGTTGACACTGGCTTCCTGTCTCTCCAGGACCGCCGTGATCGCTACTGTCTTCGCTATCTTGCGCGGTCCTTACAACATCCTTCCTCTCGCCTCTGTCGTGCTTTAACTTTTACCCCTCCTGCGGTTCCTGTTCCTCTTCACCACCTCCCTCTTTCTGTCCGGTTATCTCGCTTACAGGATTCTCTTTCCGTTTGTGTTTCTAATGTTTCTCCTCGTGTTGTTCCTTCTTTGCCCCCGTAAAGAGTCCCCCTTCCGCAGTTTTGTACATCCTTGACCTGCGTCACTAATGCTTTTACCCCTCCTACGGTTCTAAAACGCCTTTTCCTTGAGCACTTTTCTTCTCACTCCCGCTCCGTTTCTGTCTTCACCGATGGGTCTAAGTCTACGGAGGGTGTTGGCTACTCTGTTGTTTTTCCTGATCGCACTTATATGTGTCGCTTACCTCCGGAGACTAGCATCTTTACAGCGGAGCTTTATGCTATTCTCTATGCTCTTCGTCTCCTGCTTTCTCGTTGTCAGTCTTCCTTTGTGGTAGTTGTTGACTCTCGTAGTGCCCTCATGGCTCTCGGGTCCTTTAATCCGGTTCATCCAGTAGTTGTCGAGATCCAGCATTGGCTGTTTCTTTTTCACAGTAAGTTTAAGTCGGTTGAGTTTTGTTGGGTTCCCAGCCATATTGGCGTGTCTTTAAATGAGCGTGCGGATGCTGCCGCCAAGGAAGCTGTCCGCTCTTGTCCCATCTCTCGTAAAGGTATTCCATATTCCGACTTTTACCCGGTTATCCATTCCTCCATCCGTACCCGTTGGCAGGCTTCTTGGTCGTCTGTTACTGGTAACAAACTCCGTACTCTTAAATGTTGTGTTTCCTCGTGGCCGTCCTCCTATCACTGTAACCGGCGATGGGAAACTGCTCTGGCGAGGTTGCGTATTGGCCATACTCGCTTAACCCATGGTCACTTGATGGAGCGCCGCCCTGCTCCTTATTGTCCTAATTGCATTGTCCCTCTTACGGTCGTGCATGTCCTTCTTGAATGTCCTGACTACCGGGACGAGCGTGTGTCTTGCTTTCTGATCGCCCCTCGCGGTCACCTGTCCCTCGATAGAATTCTTGGTGACTCGGATACTTTTGATATCATTCGCCTTATGCGTTTTTGTTCTCGTATTGGCATCCTTGGTGATACTTAGCGCCCTCTGATTATTCCGCACATTTGATGGTGCTACATAGCCTTCCCGGTTTGGTGCCTTCTTTTGATAATTACTTACTTTCTTCCCAGCACTCTTTGTCGTATAAAGCTTTACAACTACTGAAGAGTTTGGCCTCTACCACCACTTCACTTAGCTTGTTCCAACTGTCTACCACTCTGTTTGCAAAAGAAAATTTTCTAATGTTTTTGCGACACCTTTGTTTCCTTAGCTCGAGTCTGTGTCCTCTTGTTCTTGATGTTCCAGGTGTCAGGACTTCTCCCCTACCAATTTTATCGAGTCCTGTTTTTATTTGTATGTAGTGATCATTTTCGCCTCATTTCTTCTATCTTCTAGTTTTGACATATTTAACGCCTCTAATCTCTCCTTATAGCTCTTGTCCTTCAGTTCTGGGAGCGACTAAGTGGCATGTCATTGCACCTTTTCCAGTTTGTTGATGTGCTTCTTAAGATATGGGCACCATACAACCACTGCATATTCTAGCTTTTGCCTAACAAAAGTCGTGAATAATTACTTTAATATTTCACCATCTGGTATTTAAAAGCAATTCTGAAGCTAGAAAGCGTAGCATAGGCTCCTTGCACAACGTTCTTTATGTGGTTCCCAGGTGATAATTTTCTATCTAGAACCACCCCTAGATCTCTTTGTTAATAAAAGTCTTTAAAGATTTTCCACATAATTTATAGGTTGGGTGGGGTCTATGTTCTCCTATTCCACATTCCATAACATGGCATTTATGTACATTAAATTCCATTTGCCAAGTGGTGCTCCATATACTTATTTTGTCCAGGTCTTCTAGAAGGGCATTACAATCATCTAAGTTTCTTATCCTTCTTATTTTCTTAGCATCATCAGCAAATATGTTCATATAATTCTGCATTCCATCTGGCAGATCATTTATGTAAACAATGAACATCACCGGTGCAACAACTGAACCCTGTGGTACTCAACTTGTGACATTTCTCCAGTCCGATACATTGCCTCTGATTACTGCCCTCAATTTTCGACCACTTTGAAAATTATTCATCCATGTTAGAAGCTTACCTGTCACTCCTCCAATATGTTCCAGTTTCCAGAACAACCTCTTATGTGGAACTCAGTCAAAAGTTTTTTTTCGATCCAGAGAGATGCAGTCAACCCAACAATATCTTTCCTGTAAATCATAGAAACTGAGTAAATTTGATACACAGGATCTTCCAGATCGAAAACCATACTGTCTGTCTGATATAATATCGTTTCTCTCCAGGTGTTCCACCCATTTAGTTTTAATTATTTTTCCAATGTTTTGACTATTCCACTTGTCAATGATACAGGTGGAGGGGGTCTTTCCTGCTGCCAGTTTTGTACATTGGAGCTGTGTTTACCTTTTTCCACACATCTGCTACGACTCCTATGCACAGGAATGTCTGAAAAATCAACTGAAGTAGAATGCTGAACTCAGGTGCACATTCTCTCAGAACCCATTGTGAAACTCCAACTGGGCCAACTGCTTTGCTCTTACTTAGCTCCAAGAGCATTTTTTTGCATCGTCTCTAGAAACCTTTATGTGCTCTATGCTGTTCTCTGGAATTCCTATTGGGTCTGGTTTCCTGAAGATCTCATTTTGTACAAACGCACATGGAATTTTTAGTTCAATGTTTCACAAATTTCCTTTTCATTTTCCGTGATTCTGCCTCCCATTTTCATCCTCTGAATAATACTCTTAACCTGCAGCTTGCCTTTAATGAATTTATAGAAAAGTCCTGGATCTGATTTACATTTGTCTGCTATACCGTTCTGAAAGCTCCTCTCTGCCTCTCTCCTTACTGTCGAGTAGTTGTTTCTCGAAATTTTGTATCGCTGGTAAGTTTGGGGGTTTGGCCTCTTCCTATAATGATTCCATGCTTGTGTCTTTTGATCTTAGGCCTTCTTGCAATTTCTGTTGAACCCATCCTGTTTCCTAGGTCTGTATCTCTGTTTTGGTAGGAATGTTTGTGTGCCTTCATCGTATATTTCGCAAAATTTGGCATACATCTCATTAACTTCCTTGCCCAGCAACAAGTCTGTCCAATTATACCCATGAGAAAAAATTCTAAGTTTTCCATAGCGTCCTCTCTTGAACTCGAGCTTAACAACTCTTTCAATATCCTCGTTCTCTACTAGATTATATCACAAAGCACATTAAATGTCCAACATGACATAATCACTTTTCCCAAGGAAGGAAGGTATTGGATATCAAATACCTCTTCTTCATTCCTGGTGAATATTAGATCCAGTACTGACGGAACATCCCCTTCCCTCATTCTTCCCACAAGAATGAGTGAGAAACACGTCAAGCAACACGTGCTTGACGTGTTGATACATGAATCTCCAAAATGAGGTTTACAAATCTGCCTGTCCAACTGTTCTCCATTCTTGCCTCGTAGGCCTCCCAGTCTATTGTCTTAAAGTTGAAGTCCTCTAGTACCAACAATCGGGATTTATTTTTGTCTGCTCTTACTATAATCTCTCTCATGACCATTATGAGGCCCTCTCGTTTGTCATCCAGTTTTTCTTTTGTTCATGTGTCACTTGCTGGTGGGCTATAGGCATTTTAAATTATCAGCTTATCATCCTGATTCCAGACCTACAATGCCATTATGTCTACTTGTCGAGGGTTTTCAATTGTTAATTCTCTTACCTTCAGGTGTTCTTTCACCAGCATAGCTCCCCCCCCCTGCCCTTTTCTAGTTTTCCTGTCACGTCTCCAAACTGAGTAACCCTCTGAGGATACGGTCTCATTTAAAATAATTTCTTCAAGTTTCGTTTCTGTTAATGTGACAATATTTGGGACCTTCAGCTGAATTATATCCTTCAACTCCTATATTTTCGATCTCTATCTATGTTAGTATATATATTATTTTCAAGAACATGTTCCCTTCCTATTGGTTTTTACACCTCTTTCCTTTATGATTTTGTTGCTCTGTGTTTAATTATAATTTCACTAGCTTTCCTGTCCCTGACACTTTGTAGAAAAAAGAATTCCTTTTTTCTTCATTTCTATCTCCATTTAGACGTTTCGCTTCAATGAGGTTCATTTTTAGCTTTTCTCTGTCCTCCTTTGAGAGGTCTTGTCTTATTGACTAAAGTTTGACATCCTCATCACAATGCAATTTTCTGGTATTTCTAAGCACTTCTCTCATATATTTCACTCCATTAAACGTCACCCTTAATGGTTGGGTCTTGTCTTTTTCATATTTTCCTATCCTCCTAAAATCACTGACATGTTCCTTTGAATTTAGGTCTTCTCCTAATCCTACTAATTAATTTTTCTATGTTTTTTTCATCTCTTCTGCTGCTCTGTCCACCCTAGATGAAATTTCCTTCTCTAAACGCCCCAAAATAATTTTGACTTACTTCTATCTGCAGTGTTTTGTACGAATTTACTGTTGGTAACCAGTTCCTTACCATCTTCTGTGGAACACACTGGTACAGGGTGTACCACAGAATGTGGTACACCCTATGCTGGGTGCCCATGGTGTCACTTGTATAGGGTGAACCACACGTAGCGCTGGGTGACCATGCTGTCCCTGGTACAGTGTACCACAGGTGGTGCTGGGTGACCATGGTGTCCCTGGTACAGTGTACCACAGGTGGTGCTGGGTGACCATGGTGTCACTGGTACAGTGTACCACAGGTGGTGCTGGGTGACCATGGTGTCACTGGTACAGTGTACCACAGGTGGTGCTGGGTGACCATTGTGTCACTGGTACAGTGTACCACAGGTGGTGCTGGGTGACCATTGTGCCACTGGTACAGTGTACCACAGGTGGTGCTGGGGTGACCACGGTGTCACTGGTACAGTGTACCACAGGTGGTGCTGGGTGACCATGGTGTTACTGGTACAGTGTACCACAGGTGGTGCTGGGTGACCATAGTATCCCTGGTACAGTGTACCACAGGTGGTGCTGGGTGAACATGGTGTCCCTGGTACAGTGTACCACAGGTGATGCTGGGTGACCATGGTGTCCCTGGTACAGTGTACCACAGGTGGTGCTGGGTGAACATGGTGTCCCTGGTACAGTGTACCACAGGTGGTGCTGGGTGAACATGGTGTCCCTGGTACAGTGTACCACTGGTGGCGCTGGGTGACCATGGTGTTACTGGTACAGTGTACCACAGGTGGTGCTGGGTGACCATGGTGTTACTGGTACAGTGTACCACAGGTGGTGCTGGGTGACCATGGTGTTACTGGTACAGTGTACCACAGGTGGTGCTGGGTGACCATGGTGTTACTGGTACAGTGTACCACAGGTGGTGCTGGGTGACCATGGTGTCACTGGTACAGTGTACCACAGGTGGTGTTGGGTGACCATGGTGTCCCTGGTACAGTGTACCACAGGTGGTGTTGGGTGACCATGGTGTCACTGGTACAGTGTGCCACAGGTGGTGCTGGGTGACCATGGTGTTACTGGTACAGTGTACCACAGGTGGTGTTGGGTAACCATGGTGTCACTGGTACAGTGTACCACAGGTGGTGCTGGGTGACCATGGTGTTACTGGTACAGTGTACCACAGGTGGTGTTGGGTGACCATGGTGTCACTGGTACAGTGTACCACAGGTGGTGTTGGGTGACCATGGTGTCACTGGTACAGTGTACCACAGGTGGTGTTGGATGACCATGGTGTTACTGGTACAGTGTACCACAGGTGGTGCTGGGTGAACATGGTGTCCCTGGTACAGTGTACCACTGGTGGTGCTGGGTGACCATGGTGTCACTGGCACTGGTCACTCGTTCATATCTGAAAAGTCCGAATGGGGTAATGAAGGCAGATATTTCTTTTGCTCGCTCCGTTAAGCACACCTGGTAATACCCCTTGAGCAAGTCTACCTGGGACAGGTAGCGGGCATTACCAATGGCGTCGAGGATGACATCAATCCTGGGTAATGGGTACGCACCTTTAATTGTCACACTGTTTAACTTTCGATAATCAGTACACAGCCGGATCTTACCTTGGGGTTTGGGAACCAAGATACATGGTGAGGCCCAGGGGAACTCACAAGGGGTAGCCAGTCCATGGTCCAGGAGGTACTGTACCTCAGCACGTATGACTTCCTTCTTGCTAGGGCTGATTCGGTAGAATGGTTGGCGAATCGGCTGGGTGTCAGGTAGCAGTTGGATGTCGTACCGAGTCACAGTACATTCCTGTGGATCATCTCGAAACAACTCCTGATGTTCTTTGATGAGTTTCATGAGTGAAGCACTATTATCGTCCTGAAAGTAATTATGGATATCAGTAAGGATTTCCGAGTTGGAAAGCGCTGCCTGAGTGTCAGTGCTTTCGGGAGGAGAAGCAAGGAAGGTCTCACTGTGGCTGTATGGACCTGCAAAGGTGGAGTAGTTTATTAGCACATTGGGAGGAGTACCATGATAAAGCTTCAGCAGGTTGACGTGGCACAACTGGGTCTTCCGCCACCTATCGGGAGTCTCGAGAACGTAGTTGTGATTATTCCTGCACTCCTTGACACGGTAGGCTCCTGAAAACCTGTTTTGTAAAGGAGAACCCGGGATAGGGAAATAGGCAAGTACGAAGTCTCCCGGTTTAAACTTCCTTACTTGGCAGTGCTGGTCGTAAAGAGTCTTCATCCTCTCTTGGGCTTTCAGTAGGTTGTTTCTGGCAAAGGAATGCACCCTCTCGAGAATGTGTTGGAGGTTTTGAAGAAACTGGGGCACATTCTGATGCTCACTGACGGTGGCATCGCGTAGAGAGTCCTTGAAAGCCTTGAGAGGAGTACGGCACTTACGTCCGTAGAGCATCTCATAAGGAGATACTCCTAGTGACTCATTAGGAAGACTTCTGAAAATACACATGATGAGATCAAGTTGCTTATCCCAATCCTTTGAGGTCTCATTACAAAACTTTTTTAGGAGTGCTTTGATAGTCTGATGACTACGCTCAAGAGAACCCTGTGAAGCAGGATGATAGGGGCTGGACAGTACCTGTTTGATGTTGAACTCCTCTAGTGTCCGTTTGAAGAGATCACTGGTGAAGTTGGTGCCACAGTCACTCTGAATCTCCCTTGGAAATCCATAATGGGTGAAGATCTTCAGCAAATTCTTCACCACTGTAGCAGCCGCAATGTTCTTTACTGGAACTGCTATGGGGAATCTGGTGGTAGGACACAGGATGGTTAAGATATAGGCGTTGCCGGAACTGGTCCGAGGTAAAGGACCAACACAGTCAATAATAAGTCTGTGGAAAGGTTCCGCAGGCACCTGGATGGGTGTAAGTGGTGCTCTGGGGATAGAAACATTCGGTTTACCTGCCATCTGACACACATGACAATTTTTGGTGTACTGTTTGACATCATTAACCATACCTGGCCAGTAGTAGTCTTGTCGAATCCCATGGTAAGTCTTGTTAAACCCGTAGTGTGATAGTGCTCCGTGGGCCAGGTGTAGAATAGTGGGCCGCAGGCTGGTAGGAATCACTAGTTGTTCAATGTTGGCCCAATCATCGTCCTCCTTCAGTTTACTGGGTCTGTATCTGCGATAGAGCAACTCGTTCTCTAGGAAGAACCCAGGAATACTGTCGGATTGAGTCTCAGCCTGAAAGAATAATGGTGTCAAGGAAGATCCTCCCTCTGTAACTTACGGAACTCCAAAGCGGTGAGATTTGGGGGTAGTTTCGAAGGGTCTTGAGGGACAGCGGTAGTAGTAGAGTCAGCTGGTTGCGGTCGTGCAGCTTGTGCACGGGTGGTCACCAAAACAGGAGGAGAAACTTCATCACTCTCTTGAACCTTTGCTGGAACATGCTCAAAAATCGGATTATCCATAACAGAGGTACACACCTGGGGTTTGTCCTTGACGATCAGGTTGGTCGGTTGCAGGTCTTCTGCCAAGTCGTTGCCCAGAAGTTGCACTCCAGGCATGGGAAAAGGCTTTTCCCTGACGGCGACTTGGACTTCACCGGTCACGAAGGGACAATCCAGGTGGACTCTGGCGAGAGGATAAGGAGTAGTAGCAGTGAGGTCAGTGATGAAGACAGTCTCTCCTGTGTAGGCGACGTTGGGCACAGCTGATTTCAAGACTATTGATTGAAGAGCCGCTGCATCTCTCAAGATCTTAAGTCCAAAACGTCCCTCAGAATCTGAACAGTTGGTAGTGATAGTTCCAGGATACAGATGCTTGCTGAAGAGAGAAAGATCATTAACATGAACACCAACATTCATTACAGGCTTACCGGACTTACGAGGAGTCTGTTTGGGTTTGATGGATTCGGTGTTACCTTTATATATAGACTTACCACATTTTTCTATGGTATGTCCATAGAGTTTACAATACTTACAGTACAGCTGCGAGGTACCTTGATCTGGGCTCATTTTCTGGTAACTGTACCAAGACTTCTTACTGGTAGGTGGTTCTGGTGTCAGCCGGTGGATGAGGCTGTAAGTGTCAGCCGACTTCGCGCATTTCACCAAGTCGGTCTCTTCCTTATCTGCTAAATATAAGCGGACAGGAGGAGGTACACACCTCAAGAATTCTTCAACCAGCATGAGGTTGACGAGTTCTGGAAAAGTAGAGACATGTGCTGCCTCCAGCCATTTCATAAAATATCTCCGCTTGGTGTTGGCAAATTCTAAGAAGGTGGTGGTACTTTCCTTTATGTAGTCACGGAATTTTCGTCGGTAGCTTTCGGTGGAGAGAAGGTAGGCGTCCAACACGGCTTGCTTCAGGGTTGGGTAGTCATTCTTAGACGCCAAAGTGCTGAGTGTGCCTGCTGCTCTACCTGTAAGATGTACTCGGAGAAGGGTAGCCCATTGGTTGGTAGGCCAACGAAGTTGATTAGCAAGGGTCTCAAAGGTTGTAAAAAAACATCAACCTCCGACTCGACGAAAGGTGGCATTAACTTACTTGCATGGGAGACATTGAAAATTGGAGGAAGACTAGCTGCAGCTTGTTGGCGTTGAGCTTGGTGTGTAGTGTCCAACGTGAGTTCTCTTTGACGACATTCTAGAGCCAGATCCGCTTGCCGTTTGTCGTGCTCGCGTTGCAGCTCCAGATGACGTTGTTTGAGGGCCAGCTCACGTTCTTGCTGTCCTAGGAGGAGGAGGGCCTCTCTTTCACTCTCTTCTTTCCTGATGGCAGCTGCTTCCTTTGCCAGGGCCGCCTCACTCCTTGAGGCGGATTTCTCTTTCTTGTTCTTCCTTCCTGATGGCAGCTTCACGTTCTTGCTCTTCCTTTCTAATGGCAGCCTCACGCTCCCTGATTGCAGCTGCTTCCTGTTGTTGCTCCCGCTCGATTTTAGCAAGTTCAAGTTTGAGTTTCATTGCCGTCAGATCATGCTTATCTGAAATAGTGTAAAGTTCGTGAGTGTCAGAGTCTATTACTCTTCATCCAAAAGTGATCCAAGAGTAGGTTATGTACTTCATACTTGTTGGCTCCATGGGGAACATCTAGGTGATACTCATGTGCAAGAGTTATCAATTCGGTCCTCTTGGCATGACTTAAGTTCTCTATTTCACCTGCTGGATCTGAACGGAAAGCTTGGAGACGAAACATGGTGAAATTAGCAAATAAATGTGACACGAATATACTGTGGTGATATGGTGAATGTCAGAAACAGGAAAACGTGGCAACTGGTACCTATCCTGTGGAATTGTTAACAATTAAAGTTAATTCAAGATGGTAAATGATTAAGGTCGCAGGAAATCTTGTACCCGGTACTCACTGTGGGAGGATAAGGGCAAGAAAATCCTACTAATTAGTTGAAACTGAGTTTCTAAAACAAATGAAACATTTAATGGTTTCAAAAGTAAATTAGGTAGTCCAAGAATGTAGGCATACCTTGCCGAGTCACTATAGAACATAAGCAAGTTTTTCCCACTGAAATTAAATATGATACTTACAGAATTAGCGAACTTTGTGCTCTGAAAAAAGAAAGCTAATTCCCTACCTAAGTAAATATCATCTTTCTGACCGACGAGTAGGGGTGTGAGTGTCAACTGGTGACAAGAACTATTGGCGAGGTCCCACTTGTCAATAAAAGTCCGTGCGAGAGGAACTATGGCCCTCTTTATCCTCCTAGAGTCGGATTGCAGAAATTAGGTGCTATTGACCCGGAGACAGACCACAGTACCAGGGTACCTATATGATGATCTGCCGAAAATATGAGAAATATCCTAGGGACAAAAGGTGGTAAGCACGGGTAATAACACGGAGGGAGAGATGACCAATTAAGAGTATGACTGCGGCCTACAGTCACCACGTAATCCAAAGTTGTCTCACACTCACCATATGCTACTTCCGGAATGCACAATACACACAGCACCATATGAATAATAAAAGTGATTAGTGAAAATATTGAAAGCAAGGTAATTAAAGCCAAGTACGCTTACCACAAATTACCATTACCTGAGTGAAGCTCCCGGACAGACCCCCAAGTATATGTGACGGTAAAGTATTGGAGTATGGTGTTCGGCAGTCTTCCAATGGCAGATGTCAAAGCCTGGTCACATACACGTAAAAAAAAAAGACTGCTTGCGTGATAGTCTGTGGTAAGGTAGGGGAAGACATACAAAACACAAAAGATAAACAATGAAATTTAATTACTCTAGAAAACAAATTTAAATAAAGACAATTTCTTGGCTTGGCAAAGTGCAAATATAACAAGTGAAAAAAGACTAACATAAAAATGAATAAGTAATGGATTACGTTAACAATAATAAAAAAATGTAATACAAGTGATAAAATGGTGCTGGAATATTAGCGCAAGCTAAGAACCGCTACTTGATACCCGAGGAATATCAATTAGATGTTCACAGCTTTAGAGCACAAGATATTCTGAGGAAGGTGTCGTGGCGCGATCTAAACGTTGACTTGGGTAGAGGGCGTGCGTGGTGCGGAGCAGACGTGGTGTGATCTTGACCAACCAATCAGAATGCAGGCAGGCCGACAGCTGGTAGTTGGCTAGTTGAAATGTCGCGCTGAGCCGGTGAGGAGAAGTGGGGGGTGCAGGAGTGGGGGGTGAACAGGTGTGTGGCTGCCTTGACAAACTTTTGCTATTGCTGCACGTATCTTGAATGTAGAATATATGTGACGAATGAAGGGAAGAGCAGGCTCAATCTCTCTTGAAAGAGATTATCGTCACAATATATATATATATATATATATATATATATATATATATATGTATATATATATATATATATATATATATATATATATATATATATATATATATATATATATAGGGGTACCACCTCTGATGCAAGTGTAGGGACCCATAGCCTCGGAGAAGAAAAAAAAGAGTACTCAGAGAAGACCTTGTGGATCCTCACTGAACACTTTGATATTTTCTTCTTCTACCACCCCTATTCCCCTATATATATATATATATATATATATATATATATATATATATATATATATATATATATATATATATATATATATATATATATATATATATATATACATACATACACTGAAGGAGTATTTTGATAGGGTATAGATGGATTAATATTACATTGAGGCGTATGTGTGGATGTTCTTAGGGGACCTAATGAGACATACAAGGGATTCCAATTGAAGCAATTGAAGGAGAGTTAGAATGAAACGCCTGAGTGATGATACAGCTCCTTTCGAAAATTATATATTTATAAAAAATATATGAACGATGTGGAGGGAATTTGGTTCGAGACTTAACAGGTCATTGAGTAATGATTTTCGCATTTGGGACTGGGGAAATTATGTGAGCTAGGGCATACACAATCTTTTTTTCATGCAATTAAATTAGTCTCTGCTACAAATATTTGACAGATTAAGCTAGGCATAAGAACGAATAAGCTACAGTTAGGTGAAGAGTGATTGAAATAGCCTTCTGCCATTTAAATAGGTGACATTTTTGAATGGTGTAAGTAGATACAAGGGGGATAACAATATAGTATAACTAAGCAATTGATAAGTTTTATATTTTGGGGGGAATGTTATACATAAATACAGATAGGTACATTGTACCTACATTGCTTCCAGGCTTCTAATACACTGGCATTTCTACAGTTTTATCTAATAGGGACAGTTGATACTTTGGTTAAATATGAGCTGGAAGTAAATAGGAGATCTTATTTGGACCCCTACAAAGGCCTTCTGCAATTTCATTATTATGTTCTAGATACGATCTTAGCTAGAAATAATCTTTGAAAATGGGAAAAAAATATGAAAATGGGTTTGAATATGCCATGGCAGAAAACAGGCTTATTCCGGGAAGATGGTGGATGGCGTCATTGTACATTAGCTTGACGGAAGGCGGCCCTTTAATACCTTGGCATAAATATTGAAAATGGGAATATATCAGAAAATGGGGTTAAATACGTTATCACAGAAAACGGTATTTGTTCAACCCGTTCTCGCACTTTCATATAGTCAATATTGACTTATTAAATACGTGCATATGTGACATACTAAATATACTAGTTTATCATGAAAAGCTTCATAGAAAACATCAACCTTACCTAACCTTCTTAGTATGTTAAGATAAGCATCTTATTGCTTCATAATTACAATTATTACTTAACCTATACCTATAATAGGTTAAGTAATAATTGTAATTACGAAGCAATAAGATGCTTATCGTAAGATACTAAGAAGGTTAGGTAAGGTCGGTGTTTTCTATGAAGCTTTTCAAGGTAAACTAGTAAGTTTAGTATGTCATATACGCACGTATTTAATAAGTCAATATTGATTCTAAGAAAGTGCGAGAACGGGTTGATTTGTTAGGGGAAGACTGGCTAGCTGATGACGTCATTGACAATTAGGGGAGTCTGATTCTGTCCAGGGTCACCAAGGTGACGCAATTTAGGTGCGACGGAAGCCTGCCTTTTAATCATTTTGAACGAAATAGTAGGGACTAGAAGGGAACTGTTTAATGCCTCTCTTTGTAAAATTGTATGAGATGGAAAGGAGAAGATGATAAAAGATGTGATTTCTGTGTGTAATGAAGTAAGGGCGAAGAGGTAGAACAGCTTATTGACGGAGCTCGGGTGCATGGGGGAATTGTGTTAAACCTTGGTTTGTGTCTCGGAGATGCTGCAGGATCCGAGTAAAGTCAGTAGAACTTTCGGTTGCAATTCTTTTAACCATGTCGTAGCTCAGTCGATTAAGGCAGCATCTAGGATCCTTTCAGACGTAGGTTCAAACACTCGGCACGGCCCTTGTGGATTTGTTCATAAGAAAATGGGGTTAAATACGCTTTCACGGAAAACGGACTTATTCAGGGATGATACAATTGGCTGGATAATGACGCCATTGACCATCAGCGATGACTGTGTCTGTGCAGGGTCACGGAAGTGAGCATATTTTGGGATAACGCGGTCTTTTAATCCTTCTAGGTTAAATAGTAGGGGCTAGACACCAATCACCGAGAAAGCCCAAAGTGAATGCTCTATGGCCCGGGACCAGACAGCAATCAAAGAGAAAACCGAAAGTGATTGTTCAATGACACCGTTTCCACTACTCCCCACCTGTAGTATACCCTGAACCAGTGACACCATGGTCACCCCGCACCTCCAGTGGTTCTCACTGTACCAGTGACACCATGGTCACCCAGCACCATCTGTCGTACTCTGCTGTGGCACAACAGAGTGCTTTGTTGGTGACGGGCTGGTTGTGGGAAGAGATTATATGTTCCTTGATGGAGCTCTGTTGCTTATGCATTGTTAATCGCCTGGAAAGAGATGTTGTTGTCATGCCTATATACTGAGTTCTTTGGGGCTTACAGTCCCCAAGTGGGCATTTGAAGGCATAGACGACGTTAGTCTCTTTAAGGCATTCTGCTTTGTTTCTGGAGAGTTTTTCATGAGAAGGTTGGCCGTTTTTATGGTTTTATAGTAAATCGTAAATTGTATTTTCTGATGTTTGTCTGTAGGGATAACGTTCCTATTAACAATATCTTTCAGGACCCTTTCCTCCGTTTTATGAGCTGTGGAAAAGAAGTTCCTGTAAAATAGTCGAATGGGGGTGCAGGTATTGTGTTAGTTGACTCTTCAAGAGGTTGCATGGGTTTCACTTCCTTTTTATGATGTCTTCACACGAACCATTGGAGAAGCCGTTTGTTGACTAGGACCTGCCTTTACCCCCTACATAGTTCTTTCATCACTTGCTTCCATCCTGAGCTGTGTACTGAGAGCCGGTCTGACGTAAGCATTGACAACACTCCTCTTGTACCTGTCTGGGCAGTCACTGTGGCATTGAGGCACATTTCTATTTTGTTTCCTTAGTGTAGACTGCAGTGTGGAAGCCTCCTCTCCTTTCCATGACTGTTACATCTAGAAAGGGCAGCTCCCTACCTTCTCCATCCTCGTAAGTGAAACTCACACACAGAATTCCGCTCAAATGACTCCTTCAGCTCCTCTGCAGACATCTGACATCAGGTACCTGTGTAAAAATAACGTCGTCAACATACTTGCAGTATAAGGCAGGTTTCAAGTTCATGTCAACTAAACCTTCTGTTCGATGGTACCCATGTAGAGCTTTGCAAACAGGACCACCTAGGGGAGAACCCATTGCGACCCCTCTACTTATTACTTGCCAATACACATGCCCATCAGGGCTCATGAAGGGTGCCTCTTTAGTACAAGCTTGGAGTTGTTACCTTAGAATGTTTTCTGGTATGTCAAGAGGAGTACATTTT
>WNGS01116782.1:0-14753 GCA_020271785.1 Procambarus virginalis
AGGGTTTATAAAGACAGGCTGTTGAACACAAGGGGCACACGCACTAGGGGACACAGGTGGAAACTGGGTGCCCAAATGAGCCACAGAGATTTAGAAAGATTTTTTAGTGTCAGAGTGGTTGACAAATGGAATGCATTAGGAAGCGATGTGGTGGAGGCTGACTCCATACACAGTTTCAAGTGTAGATATGATAGAGCCCTATAGGCTCAGGAAACTGTACACCTGTTGATTGACGGTTGAGAGGCGGGACCAAAGAGCCAGAGCTCAACCCCCGCAAGCACAACTAGGTGAGTACAACTAGGTGAGTACACACACACACACACACACACACACACACACTCAGGGTCAGAGAGGGAATAGTTAACCAGGCACCATTACAGGAGTTCGGGATTACCAGTGGGGGAGGGGAGAAAGTTTTTGCTAGAGTTGGATGTGACAAAGGTTATAAGCCTGGATGGAATCTCACCATGGATACTAAAGGAAGGAGCAGAAGCACTGTGCTTGTCACTCTTCTTGGTGTATAACAAATCAATGGTAACAGGTGAACTGCCCAAAATTTGGAAAACAGCAAATGTAGTCCCGATATACAAGAAGAGGGATAGACAGAAGGCACTGAACTACAGGCCAGTGTCCCAACTTGTATACCATGCAAGTTGATGGAGAAGATTGTGTGAAAAAACTAGTTGAACATCTGGAGTGAAAAAACTTTGTAACACAACATCAGCATGATTTCAAAGAAAAGAATAATTCAATTCTACGACCAAGCAACAAAAATCAGGCAAGGTAGAGAGGGGTGGGCAGACTGCATATTTTTGGATTGCCAGAAAACCTTTGACACATTACCACACAAGAGACTATTGCACAAGCTGGAGATGCAGGCATGAGTGAAAGGGAAGGTACTCCATTAGTTAAGGGAGAACCTAAGCAACAGAAGACAGCGAGTCACTGTGAGGGGTGAGGTCTCAGAGTGGCGAGGCGTCACCAGTGGAATCCCACAGGGATCAGTCCTTGGACCTATACTGTTTCAGATATATGTAAATGATCTCCCAGTGGGATAACACTAGTTCCTCTCAATGTTTGCTGATGATGCAAATATTATAAGAAGGATTAAAACAAAGGAAGATAGTATGAGGCTACAAGATGACCTAGACAAGGTGAAGGAATTTTCCAATAATGGGCTACTAACCTAAGTAAATGTAAGGTAAAACTAAGAGGATGGAACAGGAGGCCAGATATAGGATACCGAATAGTAGTAGTAGGCATCCTCAGTCTCAGGAGACTATGGAGTTGCACTCTGGTTGTCGGTCTGGAGTGGCCTCACCAGGGCGCAAAGCCAGGGTAAGTTGATTCGGGGGAGAAGCCGAATAGGCTTCTGTTTAGTACCGAATAGGAGACAAAGTTCTCCATAAAACGAACAGAGAGAAAGATGATGGAGTTGATAACATGACAAACCTTTCACCTGAAGCCCACATGGAAAGAATATCATCAGCGGCGTATGTGAGGCTGACTAACATCAGAACTGCCTTCAGAAACCTGTGTAAGGAATCCTTCAGAACCTTGTATACCACATATGTAAGACCAGTTCTGGTGTATGCGGCACCAGCTTGAAACCCATACCTTGTCAAGCACAAGACGAAGCTCGAAAACGTTTAGAGGTATGCCTGTAGGCTAGTCCCAGAACTAAGAGGCATGAGTTATGAGGAAAGACTGCGTGAACTGCACCACACGTCGCTGGAAGACAGAAGAGTAGGGGGAAGACGTGATAACATATAAAATTCTCAGAGGAATTAACAGGGTTATCTTGTGGTTATCTTGATATGATTTCGGGGCTTTTAGTGTCCCCGCGGCCCGGTCCTCGACCAGGCCTCCACCCCCAGGAAGCAGCCCGTGACAGCTGACTAACACCCAAGTACCTATTTTACTGCTAGGTAACAGGGGCATAGGGTGAAAGAAACTCTGCCCATTGTTTCTCGCCGGCGCCTGGGATCGAACCCAAGATCACAAGTCCAGCATGCTGTCCGCTCGGCCGACCGGTCGACCGGCTCCAGGGTAGATAATTTAATAATTTCATTGTCAGGGGAAAGCACCAAGCCGTTACAACTTTTATAGCACTGGGAAGGGGGTCAGGATAAGGATTTGGGATGGGACAGGGGAAAGGAATGGTGCCCAACCACCTTGATGGTCGGGGGTTGAACGCCGACCTGCATAAAGCGAAACCGTCACTCTACCGTCCAGTCAAAGTGAGTGTACAGGGTAGATAAATGCTGATTATTTAACACGGGTGGTATTCGAACAAGGGGCCACAGGTGGAAGCTGAATACCCAAATGATCCAGAGTCATTAGAAAGAACTTTTTCAGTGTCAGAGCAGTTAATAAATAGAATGAACTAGGAAGTGATGTGGTGGAGGCAGATTCCATTCACAGTTGCAAATGTAGATGTGATAAATGTCGAGAAGCTCAGGAATCTGTACAACAGTAGATTGACAGTTGAGAGGCGGGATCAAAGAGTAGAAGCTCAACCCCCGCAAGCACGTCTACGTGAGTATAACTAGGTGAAAACACACACACACAGTAAAGGTTCAAAAATATTTATTAATCTAAGAACATTGGGAAGGCGGGGCTAGGAGCTAAGCTCGACCCCACAAGCACATCTAGGTTAGTACACACTTTATTACAAATATAGTCAATTACGACTGAACAAAAAATATGTAAATTAAAAAAAATAAAAGGTAAGGTAATTATGAAGAGAATATGTTTTGTTTAATAATCAGGGGAAAGCGCCAAGCTATTACGACTACATAGCACTTGGAAGGGGTCAGGGTAAGGATTTAGGATAGGGCGGAGGAAAGGAATGGTTCCCAACCACTTGGACGGTCGGGGATTGAACGCCGACTTGCAGTAAGGGAGAACGTCGCTTCATGCATTTTATTGCATTCTTCATGCAATAACGTTGTGCCTTTTATGCCGAGCTTTAAACACACCCAAGATATTTCTTTCATAATTCATCTCGGCAATTCTTGCATACCTCTCCTCGATATTTAGTTCATTAATCTCCTCGGCACCTCCTTCATACCTCGTCTCTTGCGTGTCCCGGGGCATCAGTTTGGTCTCAGAGTTCCTTGCTTTCTCTGCCTCCTTCATGGCTTCAATTTCCGTCTTCTGCCTCTCTATCCTAAGTTGTAATAACACGGGAAAGATTGCCTTTGCCTCAGCTTTCAGCAGACTTCGTGTTTCAAAAACCTTATCGCTGAGCTTCTGTATCGTCTCGTCGAGCTCACTTTACTTTACTGCGAGCTGAAATATTTCATCAAATACCGCTTCTTTCTATTTTCGCAAATCTAGTCCCAATGCACGAAGATATTTTATTTTGCTGACACGCGTCTTTGTTATTGCCCATCTCTCTAAATCTTTCTTTGCAAACTCTTCTCTCTGCCGCTCTATTCGGCAGACGAGTTGTTTAAGCTCATAGCCGAAGACTTTCTTAGTGGCGGAGGCTTCACCTTCCGCTTGGTGCTGCTCCTCCTCCTCTCTCTTCCGCTTCAGAGACATTGTGGCGAGAAGTGGATACTTTTTATTGTAATGACTTACAAACATGAGATAAATATCACAGATGAACTTAAATATAGTGAGGCTCAAAATGTCGATGACCCTCGCTCTCTCTCTCAATGGATCGTTCAAAAAGTGGCTGAAGAGGTGGTCTGATGTAGAGCATGTAGTGGCATGCCCTTTTGTAGTTGTTAGTGTGTAGTGGAGTTAGTACATGTCTTATGTAGCTAGTGTAGTTGTGTTAGTGTATAGTGGAGTTAGTACATGTCTTATGTAGTTAGTGTAGTTGTGTTAGTGTGTGGTTGTGTTAGTGTGTAGTGGAGTTAGTGCATGTCATGTAGTTAGTGTAGTTGTGTTAGTGAGTAGTGGAGTTAGTGCATGTCATGTAGTTAGTGTAGTCGTGTTAGTGAGTAGTGGAGTTAGTGCATGTCTTATGTAGTTTGTGTAGTTGTGTTAGTGTAGTTGTGATAGTGTGAAGTTGTGTTAGTGTGTAGTGGAGTTAGAGCATGTCTTAAGTAGTTAGTGCATTTGTGTTCGTGTGTAGTGTAGTTAGTGCATGTCTTATGTAGTAAGTGTATTTGCGTTAGTGTGTAGTGTGGATAGTGCACCTCTTATGTAGTTAGTGTGGTTGTGTTAGTGTGAAATGTGGTTAGTGTATGTCATATGTCGTTAGTGTAGTTGTGTTAGCATGTAGTGAAGGTAGTGTATGTCTTTTGCAGTTAGTGTAGTTGTGTTCGTGCAAGTAATATGTAGCTAGTGTAGTTGTGTTAGTTTGAAGTGAAGGTAGTGCATGTCTTATGTATTAGTGTAGTTTTGTTAGTACGTAGTGGAGTTAGTGCACGTCTCGTGTAGTTAGTGTGTAGAGGGGATGGTGCATGTCTTATGTAGTTAGTGTGTAATGGGGTTAGAACATATCTTATGAAGTTAGTGCACTTGTGTGAGTGTGTAGTGGGAGTAGTGAATGTCTTATAAAGTTCTTGTAGTTGTTTTAGTGTAATATGAAGTTAGTGCAAGTCTTATGTAGTTAGTGTAGTTGTGTAAGTGTGTAGTGAAGTTACTTCATGTCTGATGTAGTTAGTGTAGTATTTTAGTGTGTAGTGTAGTTAGTGCTTATCTTTTGAAGTTATTGTAGCCGTTTTAGTGTGTAATGAAGTTAGTGCATGTTTCATGTAGTTTGTATAGTTCTGTTCGGTTGTAGTAGAGATAGTGCAACCCTTATGAATTTAGTGTAGTTGTGCTAGAGTGTAGTGAGGTTAGTGCATGTCTTATGTAGTTAATGTAGTTGTGTTTGTGAGTAGTGGTATTAGTGCGTGTCATGTAGTTAGCGTAGTTGTGTTAGTGTGAAGTGGAGTAAATGAATTTCTAATATGAAGATCGTGCAAATCTTATGTTTTTAGTGTAGTAATGTTAGTGTGTAGTGGAGTCAGTGCTTGTCTTATGTAGTTAGTTTAGTTGTGTTAGTGTTTAGTGGGGTTAGTGCATGTGTTATGTAGTTAGTTAAGTTAGTGATGGATGCCTACTACTATGTAGTTAGTGTTGTTACATTAGTGTTTATTCATGTTAGTTCATGTCTTACGAAGTTAGAATAGTTGTGTTAGTGTGCAAGTAGATTTAGTGTACGTCTTAAGTAGTTAGTGTAGTGGTGTTAGTGTTGTTGTTGTTGTTGTTAGAGATTCGCAACACACTAATACACTAATGTAGTTATTGTATTAGTGTGTAGTAAATTTAGTGCAAGTCTTTTGTAGTTAGTGTTGTTGTGTTAGGGTTTAGTAGGGTTAGTGCATGTGTTATGTAATAAGAGTTGTTGAGTTTGTGTTTATTAAAGATAGTTCATATCTCACGTAGTTAGAATAGTTGGGTTAGTGAGTAGTGAATTCAATGCATTTCTTATGTAGTTATTGTAGTGTTGTTAGTGAATAGTGAAGTGCATGCTTTTGGTAGTTAGTGTAGATGTATTAGTGTGAAATGAAGTTAGTGCATGTCATGAATTTAGTGCAGCAGTGTGAGTGTGTAGTGAAGTTTGTGAGTCTTATGTAGTTAGTGCAGTTGTTTTAGTGTGTAGTGAGGTTAATGCATGTCTTATATGGATAGCATAGTTGTGTTACTATGTAGTGGAGTTGGTGCATGTCTTATGTAGTTAGTGTTGATGAGTTAGTGTGCGGTGGGGTTAATGTACGTCTTATGTATTAGTGTATAGAGGAGTTATTATTTCAGTATTTATTATAATAATAATTGTTGTATTCAATAATTATCACTCTTCCTTCTGCTTGGTCTTGAAGGAGGCCGGCCTCGGGTGAAAGGAGGCTGTGACGATCTGTCTGAAACCCGTAGGTGCGGGACCTGGACGTCCACCTCCCGGGGGTCGTGCGGCCCAGGCTATGCTGCAGGAGGCTGGGATCGTTCTTGCCCTTGACGGGGTGGTTCATCTTCGGCCCCGTCCACAGCGGTCTCCAGGTTTGGAGTCCCTGTGCCCTTTTTCACCAACTTCGAGGTCAACCCCGGAACTCACAGTTCCTGCGACGGCGCTGGAACCAATCGTATTGCCGTTTGCTTTTCCATTGGAGACTTTCGGTGCCGTGGAGAGGGGGGGGGGACCTGCTGCCTGGGTAACAGCTTCTCCTCCATATCAACCTACCCAGGGTTTACGCCCTGGAGAGGGTACTCCAGACCTACTTCCAAAGTGCAACACAATAGTCTCCTGAGACTGACAGATGCCTACTACTATTATGTACTTTTTGTAATTGAGTTAGTGTGTAGTGGAGTTAGAACATGTTGTATGTAGTTAGTGCAGTTGTGTGAGTGTGAATAGAAGGTAGATCATGTATTATGCAGTTAGAATAGTTGTGTTCGTGTGTAGTGGAGTTAGTGCATGTCTAATGTAGTTAGTGCAGTAGTTTTAGTGTGTAGAGGAGTTAGTGCTCATCTTATGAAGTTATTGTAGCCGTTTTAGTGTGTAGTGAAGTTAATGAATGTCTTATGTAGTTAGTGTAGTTATTTTAGTGTGTAGTGGAGTTAGTGCAACTCTTTTGAAGTTAGTGTTGTTGTGTTAGTGAGTAGTGGAGTTAGGCATGTCATGAAGTTAGTGAAGTTGTGTTAATGTGTAGTGAGTTAGTGCATGTCTTATTTAGTTAGTGTAGTAGTGTTAGTGAGTAGTTAAGTTAGTGCACGTCTTATGTAGTTAGTGTAGTTTTGTTAGCGTTTAGTGGGGTTAGTGCATGTGTTACATAGATAGTGTTGTTAAATTAGTGTTTATTGAAGGTAGTGCATGTCTTGCGTCGTTAGAATAATTGTGTTAGTGTGTAGTGGAGTTAGTGCAGGTCTTAGATAGTTAGTGTTGTTGAGTTTGTGTGTAGTGAGATTATATCATATCTTACGTAGTTAGTGTAGTTGTGTTAGTGTGTAGTGAAGTTTGTGCAAGTCTTATGTAGTTCGTGTAGTTCTGCTAGTGCAAGTCTTATGCAATTAGTGTAGTTGAGTTAATGTGTAGTGAGGTTAGTGCATGTTTTATGTAGTTAGTGAAGTTTTGTTACTATTTAGTGGGGTTAGTGTAAGTCTTATGTAGTTAGTGTTGTTAAATTAGTGTTTATTGAAGGTAGTGCATGCCTTACGTAGTTAGAATTATTGTGTTAGTGTGTAGCAGAATTAGTGCACATCTTATGTAGATAGTGTAGTTGTGTTAGTGTTTATTGGAGTTAATGCATTTCTTAGTACTTTGTGTAGGGGTGTTAGTAAATAGTGGAGTTAGTGCATGTCTTTGGTAGTTAGTGTAATTGTATTAGTGTATAGTGAAGTTAGTGCATGTCATATGTAGTTAGTGTAAATCTGAAAGTGTGAAGTAAAGTTCGTGTAGTTCTATTAGTGTGATGTTAAGTTAGTGCTGTGAGAGTTTTGATGTGACTTACATAAGTAAGTTGGAATAAATAAAATTGGTATGTAACACTGTAAAGGTGTTTGGTTTAGTTTTATTTAATACATACATGGAGATATATGAGTCACAGACAAGGATTTGACAGACGCCAGCTTGTCTGGCCTGGATCTCACACCTCTAGTGTTAATGACACCGAGTTGACCTGAGGTCAGGTCATGCGAATCTCACCTGGCTCTCGCTAATCTTATAATTGAGCCGGGTAGCCTTCAAACATGCCGACGTTTAAGGAGTGGCTGGTAGAGTGCCCCAGGCTATCTAACTTGTGGGCGGAGTTAGCCACTAGGTTTCCCAATATATACTCGGAGAGATATCGATTCGAGAGGAGGAGAAGGACAGAAGAAGCAGAGCAAAAGACAAGAACAGCCAGCGGAGCAGAGCTAAGGACAGCCTAGCCCGAGGCTGTCAGCCGGCGGGGGCGGACAGTCTCTGTCAACTACAGAACCCCCCCCCCTCTCTATTCCACGGAGCTCAGACACTTGGTGAGTTGAACATTAAGGTGACTTGATCGTGGTTACAGGTGTTGTGTGATTTAAAGGGGCAGTCGAGTTGTTGGGTTTTCTAATTCTTGGATGATGACTCACTTTACATAAATATATCTTCAACATTTTTAATTGCTTAAATGATGATACTTTTTCATGTGAAATATAAGTGAAGTTATTATTTAAATAGTGTTTAACTTTGTTCCCTAGAGTTTTTTATGTTGAGATGAGGAAGCCTCAGCAGTTGCTGGTTTCATGATTTGAATGAGTACATGATACAGAGGGAGCATACCTCCTGATAACATCTTTGAGTATATTATGTTGATACAGACAAGTTCCATTCCTTGTCTTGTATGTAAATGATCTAGAATGGATGGTGGCAGCATCTTCAATTTTCTACTTCTACTATCTACTCTTCTACTTCTACTATCTATTTTCTACTTCTACTATCTACTTCCTACTTCTACCTATCTACCCTTCTACCTCTTCTACTTCTCCTACTCACTGCCTACTTACTCATTATTCTATTCTCCCCCCCCCCGTTACAATGATGGCAGCGGTGTTGAACAATGTTAATGTAGCAGGTGTTAATTTAACATTGTTCAGTCTCACGTGTCCTTTTGCCGCTCAGGCGCTATCAGGGAGATATTGACAGGTGTTTAAGATTCGCGAGTTAGCGAGTTTTTTTCAGGTTAGGAGATAGTGATTTTCTGGCGACGTGTTCTTGTGATTTTGTGAATTTTGTGGAGTTCAGGGAATGTTCACCAGAACTTGCGTGTGTAGTGATTTATGTTAGTGATAAGATTTGGTGAGTTGGGAACTTAGCGGTTGGTGGTGTGCAGGTCATCTGAGTGTGACAGGTGACCCGCATGTCCCACGGGGACACCCAGCCACCGCTGGTCCCCAGGTCAGTTGGGGATGGCAGGTGTATTTCTTAAGTAGTTTTAAGTGGTGGTTCTGCTCAGATTATTGCGATCAACTGTTTTACTCCATTTGAACGCAATAACCCGAGGTGTACTGGTATTGTACAGCATACTAGGGGGAGGCTTAGTATGTCAGTAGACTCACGTCTAGGGACGCCTAGCGTTTGAAGTCTGGTCACAGGTGTGGCAAAAGTTTGAGTTGTGGACCCGCAGAGAAGCGAGGGAAACACTCGAGTCACGTAGGTGACTGTAGGATTAGGGTGGGAGTAACGGCTAATTAAGTACTTAAGATTAAGAAGGGTACAGTTAAGTTAGGCTAGTGTTTGGTCTATTAGTATTGATATTTTTGTGGAGAATCGTTTAGTGACAAGTTTAAGTAGTGATGATCTTATTCTCTCTTCTCTACTTTACTCTGTTACTGTCTTATGTTCCACCAAGTCAGTATCATTCAGTGTTAATTGGATTATTAAAATTTAAGTGTAGTTGTTGCCAGGAGGAGAACGGTATAACTGGACTGTGTGAACCCTATGTTAACTACAGGGTCACACAGCAGCTTGGAACACGGTATTGTCGCCTTTATGTTCATTCACAGGTGGGAGCGAGGAGAGAGGCACCCACACCCAGGAGAGGGAGACGGCTGCCTTTGTACCACACTCAGGGGCGTTTATCACCACCACCGCGATGACCATCCCCTTACCTGGATGTCATGGGTCCACCACCACCACCACCATCACCCCGGGGGACCCCCAAGATGCAGCCTCGTGGTCAGTTACTATGGTCTACCCCAGTGACCCCCAGGACGGACGGACCCCAGTGGACCCCCAGTATGGACGGACCCCCAGTGGTCCCCAGGTCGTTCTGCAGACGACCCCAGACGACCCAGTAAAAATGGAAGAGGAGCAACAACGACTCCAGTCTGTCCCACCAACATCGGTCTACCTAGGATGGACCCCAGGACGGACAGACCCCAAATGGACCCCAGGTCGAGAGAAGAAAGAAGAGAGAAGAATGAAGAAAGAAGAGAGAAGAAAGAAGAGAAGAAGATAAGACCAAGCTGAGTGAGACACGATGCCTAGTGTCCCTTGCTGGTGTCAGCATCATTGCATGGAGCGTAATTGCAAGACAGGATCGTTTGCCTTAACTGGCCGCCCCTCCTGCAAGCATGGTGCTCTGTTGAGTGATTCCTCCTGTGTCGTGCGGACTTGATGTGGCTGTCAGAAGTGGCTCTCTGAAGGAGGCGTGCTGGAGCAACTGGGAGGGAAGAAGTAGGATGGGATTTCTACGGTGCCAACTATATGGAGGTCTCGAAACTTGTAGTCCCTATAGCTGTGAAGAACCCCAATATACGTCTCTCATGGTGACTGACGTAGGGCCAATTACAGATCAGCTGGGACAACCGAATTCCACGGTCCTGTGCGCAGTTCAAGTAGTAACGGCTTCCTGGTTGGCAAGAGTTGTTGTGCGTTACGACGGAGAAGCGACGGACGCAGTTGTGTTGAAGAAATATGGTACAGGACTATCTACAGGACCAAGCAGTGATGTCGCCCAGCCAGAGACAATGGACGTCTGTCTACATATTTCATTTTTAGAGTAGGATGATGTATATTTGTTAGCTAGGATGTAATTTTTTCTGTTAATAAAGTTGTCGCACACAGCTAGCTTGCTTTAGCAGTGTTGCAAAAACTTTATTTTCGGGGAGAAGGGGAGATGTAACACTGTAAAGGTGTTTGGTTTAATTTTATTTAATACATACATGGAGATATATGAGTCACAGACAAGGATTTGACAGACGCCAACTTGTCTGGCCTGGATCTCACACCTCTAAGTGTTAATTGACAACCAAGTGACCTGAGGTCAGCCAGGCGAATCTCACCTGGCTCTCGCTAATCTTATAATTGAGCCTGGTAGCCTTCAAACATGCCGACGTTTAAGGAGTGGCTTGGTAGAGTGCCGGAGGCTATCTAACTTGTGGGCGGAGTTAGCCACTAGGTTTCCCAATATATACTCGGAGAGATATCGATTCATCACAGGAGAAGGACAGCAGAAGCAGAGCCATAGACAGAAGAACAGACAGCAGCGGCCAGCCGTCCAGACAGGCGGTCTGCCGGCGGGGGCGGGACAGTCTCTGTCAACTACAGACCCCCCCCCTTTCTCTATTCCACGGAGACTCTTAAGACTCGGAGACACTTGGTGAGTTGAACATTGAGGGACTTTGTCGTGTTCACTAAACAGGTGTTGTGTGATGATCAGGGGCAGTCGAGTTGTAGGGTTCTCGAATTCTTGGATGATGACTCACTTTACATATATATATCTTCAACATTTTAATTGCTTAAATGATGATACTTTTCATGTGAAATATAAGTGAAGTTATTATTTAAAGTGTGTTTAACTTTGTTACCTGGAGTTTTGAATGAGATGAGGAACCTCAGCGGTTACTGGTTCATGAAATTAATGAGTACATGTTTAGAGTTGAAACATGGTAATAACATCTTTTGGTACAGACAAGTTCCATTCCTTGTCTTGTATGTAAATGATCTAGAATGGATGGTGGCAGCATTTTCTATTTTCTATCTTCTATTTTCTACTTCTACTATCTACTTTCCTACTTCTACCTATCTACCCTTCTACCTCTTCTACTTCTCCTACTCACTCCAATTTCTAATCCCCCCCCCCGTTACACTGCGAATACGTGCAGAGAGCCAGAATTTGGCTCCCAAATATGGCTCAAATGTGGCTGAAACGTCGAAATACGTAATAAAATCAGGGTTTCTCTCCTGAGAAATACGCGTAATTAATTGCAAATTCACATTAAATACATAATTATCAATCAACCATTCGTACCTCGTTAAATTAGCGAGTAAGATATTAGATTAGACGAGGCAACGGAAACGTGTCTGATTAGAGCTAAAACAGCTCTAATGCGGCTGAAACGGCGAAATATGCAATAAAAACAGGGTTTCTCTCCTAATCAATATCTTACTCGCTAATGTAACGAGGTACGAGTAGTTGAATGAAATAATGTATTTAATGTGAATTTGCAATCAATTACGCGTATACATCTGATTTGTCGCATGTGTGATGAATTAATAACAATAAATTGACAATCCGTATCCAAGTAGAGAAACCCTGATTTTATTGCATATTTCGACGTTTCAGCCGCTAGGCTGGACGGTAGAACTCGGGTCTCGCGTCATGCAAGTCGGCGTTCAATCCCCGACCGTCCAAGTGGTTGGAGCACCATTCCTTCCCCTCGTGCCATCCCAAATCCTTATCCTAACCCCTTCCCAGTGCTATATAGCCGTAATGACTTGGTGCTTTCCCCCTGATAGTTCCCTTCCATTCAGCCGCGTTAAAGCTGTTTTTGCAGTACATATTTCTGTAACATACACGGAAAATCTGGAACATTTAGTTAATTCTAATGAAAACACATAGATTTGTGTGATTTGGACGAATAATGGACTATCTCGTCGTATTTCCCACGCTTTTAAGGATTGCCAGTTTATTGATATTAATTCATTACATATGCGACATATCTGATGTAACGCGTAATTAATTGCAAATTCACATTAAATACATTATTTTCAATCAACCATTCGTACCTCGTTACAATAACGAGTAAGATATTGATTAGGAGAGAAACCTTGTTTTTATTGCATATTTCGACGTTTCAGCCAGATTAGAGCGGTTTTAGCTCTAATCAGACAAGTTGCCGTTGCCTCCTCCGCATCAGCTGTAATGCGGCTGAAACGTCGAAATATGCAATAAAAACAGGGGTTTCTCTCATGATCAATATCTTACTCGCTAATTTAACGAGGTACGAATGGTTGATTGAATATAAGTATTTAATGTGAATTTGCAATTAATTACGCGTATACATCAGAGTTGTCGCATATGTAATGAATTAATAACAATAAACTGACAATCCGTATCCAAAGAGAGAAACCCTGATTTTATTGCATATGTCGACGTTTCAGCCGCATTAGAGCTGTTTTAGCTCTAATCAGACAAGTTGCCGTTGCCTCCTCCGCATCAGCTCTAATGCGGCTGAAACGTCGAAATATGCAATAAAAACAAGGTTTCTCTCCTAATCAATTTCTTTCTCGCTAATTTAACGAGGTACGAATGGTTGATTGAAAATATTGTATTTAATGTGACTTTGCAATTTATTCCGCGTATACATCAGATTTGTCGCATATGTAATGAATTAATAACAATAAACTGGCAATCCTTAAAAACGTGGGAAAAACGACGAGATAGTCCATTATTCGTTCAAATCACACAAATCAATGTGTTTTCATTAGAATTAACTAAAATGTTCCAGATTTTCCGAGTATGTTACAGAAAGAAGATGTACTGCAAAAACAGCTCTAATGCGGCTGAAACGTCAAATATGCAATAAAATCAGGGTTTCTCTCCTTGGATACGCATTGTCAGTTTATTGTTATTAATTCATTACATATGCGACAAATCTGATGTATACGCGTAATTGATTGCAAATTCACATTAAATACATTATTTCAATCAACCATTCGTACCTCGTTAAATTAGCGAGTAAGATATGATTAGGAGAGAAACCACTGTTTTTATTGCATATCTCGACGTTTCAGCCGCATTAGAGCTGTTTTAACTCTAATCAGACAAGTTGCCGTTCCCTCCTCCGCATCAGCTCTAATGCGGCTGAAACGTTGAAATATGCAATAAAAACAGGTTTCTCTCCTAATCAATATCTTAGTCGCTATTGTAACGAGGTACGAATGGTTGATTGAAAATAATGTATTTAATGTGAATTGGCAATTATTACTCGTATACATCAGATTTGTCGCATATGTAATGAATTAATAACAATAAACTGGCAATCCTTAAAAACGTGGGAAAAAACGACGAGATAGTCCATTATTCGTTCAAATCACACAAATCAATGTGTCTTTATTAGAATTAACTAAAATTTTCAAGATTTAACGTATTTTACAGAAAGAAGATGTACTGCAAAACAGCTCTAATGCGGTTGAAACGTCGAAATATGCAATAAAATCAGGGTTTCTCTCCTTGGATACGGATTGTCAGATTTTGTTATTAATTCTTTACATATGCTTCAAATCTGATGTATTCGCGTAATTATTTGCAAATTCACATTAAATACATATTTTCAATCAACCATTCGTACCTCGTTAAATTAGCGAGTAAGATATTGATTAGGAGAGAAACCTTGTTTTCAGGTTCGTTGATCGATTATTCGTTGATTCGTCCGCTGATGCGGACGAATCAACGGTAACTTGTCTGATTAGAGCCTAAAACAGCTCTAATGCGGCTGAAACGTCGAAATATGCAATAAAGACAGGGATTCTCTCCTAATCAATATCTTACTCGCTAATGTAACGAGGTACGAGTGGTTGATGATATAATGTATTTAATGTCAATTTGCAATCAATTACGCGTATACATCTGATTTGTCGCATGTGTGATGAATTAATAACAATAAACTGACAATTCGTATCCAAGGAGAGAAACCCTGATTTTATTGCATATTTCGACGTTTCAGCCGCTAGGCTGGACGGTAGAGCGACGGTCTCGCGTCATGCAGGTCGTCGTTCAATCCCCGATCGTCCAAGTGGTTGGAGCACCATTCCTTCCCCTCGTGCCATCCCAAATCCTTATCCTGACCCCTTCCCAGTGCTATATAGCCGTAATGACTTGGTGCTTTCCCTTCCCTTCAGCCGCGTTAGAGCTGTTTTTGCAGTACATCTTCTTTCTGTATCATACACGGAAAATCTGGAACAGTTTAGTTAATTCTAATGAAAACACATTGATTTGTGTGATTTGGACGAATAATGGACTATCTCCTCGTATTTCCCACGCTTTTAAGGAATGCCAGTTTAT
>WNGS01116796.1:0-14536 GCA_020271785.1 Procambarus virginalis
ACACACACACACACACCTACCTCTTTGACCACAGAGCCAGAGGTCAACTCCCCCACAGGAACAACTAGTGAGTACACACACACGCAAGAAGCAGCCCGTAACAGCTGTCTAACTCCCAGTTACATATTTACTGCTATTGAACAGAAGCATCAGTGTGAAAGAAACCATTTGCTTGCGCCATTGCTGGGTATCGATCCTCGGTCCCTATGATTACGAATCCCCGAGCGCTGTCCACTCAGCCACAGGTGTGTTTGTGTGTGTGTGTGTGTGTGTGTGTGTGTGGGTGTGTGTGTGTGTGTGTGTGTGTGTGTGTGTCACCGTGGCCTGACTACACATCCACCGCCCGTGCTGACCAGGACTGGCACCTGTCGAGTGCCTGGCAGCCCTTCATACTGAGTGCCACATCACTGCATTTGGGCCTAGAGCCGCCCCCCGCATACAAAACGCCCCCACGGTAGCTTAAAGTGGATTCTCTCTGCGTCAGGACTGTCAGGGAGAATGGGGTAGGACTGTCAGGACTGTCAGGGAGGGGGGGAACCGTCAGGACTGTCAGGGAGGGGGAGGACCGTCAGGACTGTCAGGGAGGGGGGACCGTCAGGACTGTCAGGGGGGGGAGGACCGTCAGGACTGTCAGGAGGGGGGACCGTCAGACTGTCAGGAGGGGGAAACCGTCAGGACTGTCAGGGAGGGGGAACCGTCAGGACTGTCAGGGAGGGGGGGACCGTCAGGACTGTCAGGGAGGGGGGGGACCGTCAGGACTGTCAGGGAGGGGAACCGTCAGGACTGTCAGGAGGGGGGGACCGTCATCGACTGTCAGGGAGGGGGGGACCGTCAGGACTGTCAGGGAGGGGGGGAACCGTCAGGACTGTCAGGGAGGGGGGGACCGTCAGGACTGTCAGGGAGGGGGGGACCGTCAGGACTGTCAGGAGGGGGAACCGTCAGGACTGTCAGGGAGGGGGGGGACCGTCCAGCTGTCAGGGAGGGGGGGACCGTCAGGACTGTCATGGGGGGGACCGTCAGGACTGTCCAGGAGGGGGGACCGTCAGGACTGTCTGGGAGGGGGGGACCGTCAGGACTGTCAGGGGAGGGGGGGACCGTCAGGACTGTCAGGGAGGGTAACCGTCAGGACTGTCAGGGAGGGGGAAGACCGTCAGGACTGTCAGGAGGGGGAAGACCGTCGGACTGTCAGGGAGTGGGGACCGTCAGGACTGTCAGGGGGGGAGGACCGTCAGGACTGTCAGGGAGGGGGAGGACCGTCAGGACTGTCAGGGAGGGGGAGGACCGTCAGGACTGTCAGGGAGGGGGAGGACCGTCAGGACTGTCAGGTCAGGTCAGGTTAGGTTAGGTTAGGTTAGCTTGAACTCAAGCTACAAGAATCATACAAAACGCAGGAGAGGGAAAGAGAGCAAAAGCCATCAGTGAAATAGAGAGAAACCCGAAATATTTTTTCTCCTATGCAAAATCAAGATCAAAAACCACATCTAGTATCGGGCCCCTGCGAAAGGAAGATGGAACTTTCACCGATGACAACAAAGAAATGAGCGAGCTACTGAGGAAGCAATACGACTCTGTCTTTAGCGAGCCATTAAACGCACTAAAGATCGATAACCCAAATGAATTTTTCATGGATATGATACCAACATCAAATCATATATCAGACGTCACCCTATCCCCACTGGATTTTGAAGAAGCCATAAACAGTATGCCTATGCACTCCGCACCAGGCCCGGATTCTTGGAACTCCATATTCATCAAGAACTGTAAAAAACCACTATCGCAGGCCCTTCACATTCTGTGGAGACAAAGCCTAGATACTGGCGTTATTCCTGATATACTAAAAACAGCAGAGATAGCACCACTTCATAAAGGAGGAAATAAGGCAGAGGCAAAAAATTACAGACCGATAGCACTAACATCGCACATCATAAAAATTTTTGAGAGAGTGCTAAGAAGTAAGATCACAAAATACATGGAATCACAGCATCTCCATAACCCCGGACAACATGGTTTCAGAACAGGGCGCTCTTGCCTGTCGCAGTTGCTGGACCACTATGATATGGCATTAGATGCTATGGAAGACAAACAAAACGCTGATGTAATTTACACAGATTTTGCAAAAGCTTTTGATAAATGTGACCATGGTGTTATTGCCCATAAAATGCGCTCAAAAGGAATTACCGGAAAAGTAGGCAGATGGATCTACAATTTCCTGACCAACAGAACCCAATGTGTAATAGTCAACAAAATAAAATCCAACCCGTCAACCGTTAAGAGCTCAGTCCCCCAGGGTACTGTGCTTGCTCCAGTACTTTTTCTCATCCTTATATCGGACATAGACAAGAACACAACCTATAGCACTGTATCATCCTTTGCAGATGACACTAGGATCTTCATGAGAGTAGGCAACATAGAGGACACGGCGAACCTCCAGTCAGATGTAGATCAGGTCTTTCTATGGGCTACAGAAAATAATATGGTGTTTAACGAAGACAAGTTCCAGCTCATGCGCTATGGAAAAAATGAAAATATAAAAACTGAAACCACGTACAAAACTCAGGCAAATCATAACATAGAACGAAAAGGCAATGTAAAGGATCTGGGTGTACTCATGTCGGAAGACCTTACCTTTAAAGAACACAATAAAGTAGCCGTCACAACTGCAAGAAAAATGACAGGTTGGATAACAAGAACTTTTCACACTAGAGATGCTATACCGATGATGACACTTTTCAAAACGCTTGTGCTCTCTAGAGTGGAGTACTGCTGCACAATGACAGCCCCTTTCACTGCGGGTGAAATTGCTGACCTGGAGAGCGTGCAGAGATCCTTTACTGCTAGAATCCACTCGGTAAAACATCTAAACTATTGGGACCGACTAAAGAGCCTAAATCTGTATTCCCTTGAGCGCAGGCGGGAGAGATACATAATAATTTACACGTGGAAAATATTAGAGGGGCTGGTCCCAAACCTGCACACAGAAATAACATCACATGAGACCAGAAGACATGGCAGGATGTGCAGAATACCCCCGTTGAAAAGCAGAGGTGCAACTGGTACTCTGAGAGAGAACTCTATCAACATCAGAGGCCCGAGACTGTTCAACACGCTTCCACTACACATAAGGGACATAACTGGCAAACCCCTCACAGTGTTCAAGAGAGAACTGGATAAGCACCTCCAAAGGATACCTGATCAACCAGGCTGTGACTCATACGTCAGGCTGCGAGCAGCCGCGTCCAACAGCCTGGTTGATCAGTCCAGCAACCAGGAGGCCTGGTCGATGACCGGGCCGCGGGGACGATAAGCCCCGGAAGCACCTCAAGGTATCCTCAAGGTAAGGTATCAAGGGGGGGAGGACCGTCAGGACTGTCAGGGAGGGGGGACCGTCAGGACTGTCAGGGAGGGGGGACTGTCAGGACTGTCAGGGAGGGGGTTGACTGTCAGGGAGGGGAGGACCGTCAGGACTGTCAGGGAGGGGGAGGACCGTCAGGACTGTCAGGGAGGGGGGGGACCGTCAGGACTGTCAGGGAGGGGGAGGACTGTCAGGGAGGGGGGGGGACGTCAGGACTGTCAGGGAGGGGGGGGGACCGTCAGGACTGTCAGGGAGGGGGGGGAGGACCGTCAGGACTGTCAGGGAGGGGGAGGACCGTCAGGACTGTCAGGGAGGGGGGGGACCGTCAGGACTGTCAGGGAGGGGGGGGGGACCAACAGACGACATCAGAGCCCCGTGGATCACGGGTCACAGACAGTGATGAACCTCACTAGCCTCTGTAATATTACCTTATATTGTTGCACTTGCTACTGCAGCATTCACTAACGACAGTTGCAGCTATGCAGTCTTCAGGTAACTTGTATGCACCACTGTTTTATCACACTGTAAGACACAGGATATTCGCAAGCAGATATTAATACAGTTTTCGACTGTACAACAGAAAATAACATGATGTTTAACAGTAATAAATTCCAGGTTCTCAGGTACGGTAAAAATGAGGACCTTAAACATAATACAAAGTACAAAACACATCCAAATCTGCCCGTAGTAGGAAAGCAACATGTCAAGGATTTGGGACTAATGATGTCTGACGACCTAACGTTTAGGGAGCATAACCAAGCAAATATTGCGTCAGCCAGAAAAATGATCGGATGGATTACGAGAACTTTCAAATCCAGGAATCCCATCACAATGGTTGTACTCTTCAAGTCACTTGTGTTGTCCCGTCTTGAGTACTGCTCAGTACTCACTTCCCCCTTCAGAGCAGGAGAGATTGCTGAAATAGAGGGAATACAGAGAACATATACGGCACGCATAGACGAGGTAAAGCACCTAAATTATTGGGATCGTCTCAAAGCTCTCCAATTGTACTCACTAGAAAGGAGACGAGAGAGATATTAAATAATATACACCTGGAAGATACTTGAGGGACAGGTCCCAAATCTACACAGTAAAATAAAAACATCCTGGAGTGAACGATATGGAAGAACATGCAGAATAGAACCATTGAAGAGCAGAGGTGCCATAGGCACAATTAGAGAACACTGTATAAACATCAGAGGTCCGCGGTTGTTCAACATCCTCCCAGCGACAATAAGAAATATTGCCGGAACAACCGTGACATCTTAAAGAGAAAACTTGACTGTTTTCTAAAAGAAGTTCCGGACCAGCCGGGCTATAGTGGGTATGTGGGCCTGCGGGCCGCTGCAAGCAACAGCCTGGTGGACCAAAATCTCACAAGTCAAGCCTGGCCTCGGGCCGTGCTTGGGGGGGTAGAAGAACTCCCAGAACCCCATCAAGCAGGTATCAACCAGGATCTTGGAAGATTTTGGATTAGATATATTGGTAATAATTTTCCTTTCCTGTCTCGTAGATCATATTCAAATGCATGCGCATTAAGTGCACTTGAGTAATCAAATCTTCTTGACGATCGACATGTGAAGATGTTCAACTCCACGTCCATCGGCAGCCGTCATTAAGAGCAAGAGTTGTGTGAAGGGTGAGGAGGCATGAGAGAGACTCACTCATTGTATACAAGAGTTGATTCACCAGACCATCACTGCCGCCACTGGCGTCTCCGGCACCTTCGTGTTCTCGACCTCTTGTTGAACCTGTGTACTTCTTACGGCAAAAGGGATGGGAACTATCAGGGGGAAAGCGCCAAGCCATTATGACTATATAGCACTTGGAAGGGGTCAGGATAAGGATTTGGGATGGGACGGGGAGAAGGAATGGTGCCCAACCACTTGGACGGTCGGGGATTGAACGTCGATCTGCATGAAGCGAGACCGTCGCTCTACCGTCCACCCGAGGTGGTTGGGCTTCTCAGGGCAGAACTTATCTGTAAACTCTTGACACGTGAGTAACTTACCAACACTCCCAGGTGTTGTGATGTCACTAGTGTAGATACACGTACTGTTAAGGGATAACTTGGTCTCTGCCGTATACGGCCATATTCACGTGTATTTTGGTAGCGAACTCTGCCCACGGATATATACGTTGTCATCTTGAGGTTATCTTGGGATGATTTCGGGGCTAAGCGTCCCCGCGGCCCAGTCCTTTTTGTTATACTCCCCCTTCCCCCAGGAAGCAGCCCGTAGCAGCTGTCTAACTCCCAGGTACCTATTTACTTTTTTCTTTTTTTCTTTTGCATGGATATTCCTGCGCAGTTCACAGTTCACTGCAAGGTGAACAGGCGCATCATGATGAAAGAAACTCTGCCCACTTGTTTCCGCCTCCACCGAGTTTCGAACCCCGGAACCTTGCGATTCTGAATCCCTAGCGCTGTCCACTCAGCCATCAGGCCCCCACTCGATACTGATGACTGCACTTGTTACAAGACTGATCCTCTGGTTGAGACTAGCATAAAGAAGTACCAGGCTTCGCCTAGGGTTGATCTACTGCTCAAAGTGCTTTAACCCTGACATAGTTAAGAGCGCCTGACAGCTAAGTGGACGGCGCTTCGGATTCGTAGTCCTGAGGTTCCGGGTTCGATCCCCGGTGGAGGCGGAGACAATTTGGCAAAAAGTTTCTTATACCCTGATGCCTCTGTTCACCTAGAAGTAAATAGGTACCTGGGAGTTAGACAGCTGCTACGGGCTGCTTCTTGTGGGGTGTAACAAAAAGGAGGCCTGGTCGAAGACCGGGCCACGGGAACGCTAAGCCCCGAAATCATCTCAAGATAACCTGAAGATGGTCAGCAGTGAGGAGTCCAGTCCTGGTCGGACTGCTCGCCATGCCAGTTAGCTGCAGATTACCTCGTTTACCTTGTATTGGTTCTGAGGGTCAGGTCTGGTCAACCAGGCTGTTAGACGCAGCTGCTAACATCTTAACGCATGAACCACAGCCCGGTTGGTCAGGCTTCTTGCAAGTGCAGTCAGAATTCCGGTGAGGGGAGCCGGTCGGCCGAGCGGACAGCACACTGGACTTGTGATCCTGTGGTCCCGGGTTCGATCCCGGGCACCGGCGAGAAACAATGGGCAGAGTTTCTTTCACCCTATGCCCCTGTTACCTAGCAGTAAAATAGGTACCTGGGTGTTAGTCAGCTGTCACGGACTACTTCCTGGGGGTGGAGGCCTGGTCGAGGACCGGGCCGTGGGGACACTAAAAGCCCCGAAATCATCTCAAGATAACCTCAAGATAGCTGGACAATATGACGTACTCAGTCTTCAGAGCAGGTGGACATATCAACATAACAACCAATGACAAACTGACCAACAACGTTAATTCATGAACGTGGATAAACAGGCATTTGTGAGACGAACATTGATGGGTGCGGTGTTTGCCCGGACGGAACCCCTGTCGCCAGATGGAACACCGCCAGACAACACTGAGAGTCTCGAAGTACGAGGAAATACTGAGGGAACTACGTTTTAGTGCATTAGACCAGAGATTGGAGAGCGAGGTACAGCAGGGTAGTGGGTGGTACCTTACCTGTAGGTGAAGGTGCCTGTATGTGTAGGTGAAGGTGCCTGAAGGTGAAGGTGCCTGTAGGTGAAGGTGCCTGAAGGGGAAGGTGCCTGAAGGTGAAGGTGCCTGTAGGTGAAGGTGCCTGAAGGTGAAGGTGCCTGTAGGTGAAGGTGCCTGAAGGGGAAGGTGCCTGAAGGTGAAGGTGCCTGTAGGTGAAGGTGCCTGAAGGTGAAGGTGCCTGAAGGTGAAGGTGCCTGTAGGTGAAGGTGAAGACATGGCCAGGAATCTAGCAGTTTTTTTTTTTTATTATTATTTTCTACCACAGACGTGGCCACACATTTACAATGCTAACCAGCATATATACATTTTCTTCTGTCCTCCATGGACAGGGTTAGAGATGTGTTAAACATATATTTCAAGGGTTTATTGAACAATCAACCACTGAAGGTGAGTCGGTGCTTTTAAAATGCTAAGCTAACCTATATACGTAAATACATAGATACACAGATTTACGTATGCCTTACATAAAGTGTTCGATGTGTCTTTTAAATAGTGTCATCAATGTACATTTACAAAGGTGAAATGTAATTCTGATCAGCTTCCATATATACTTTATACCCATACATATACATACACATACACATATACACACATGCATTCACAGACATTTGTCTCGTTTACTCTGACAGGGTGAGATAGCTGATAAAGAAACTAGTGTGCAATTAAGCACTTAATCACTGAAGGTGATTAAGGTGCTTTTACAAGCTCAGGTTATAGCTCAGGTAACCTGAGCTTGTAAAAGCACCTTAAATCTAGCAGGTGCAAGAGGTCGTGCATGGAAGCGAGATACTGATGACCCATAGTGATGGCATCAGATATTTTGCTTTGTAAACATAATAGTAGTTTAGTAATCTGGCAACCATTGTTAAAAGATGGAACACACCAGCTGACACTCAGTCCTGCAGGTGCAATAGGTAAGTACACACACACACACACACACACACACACACACACACACACACACACACACACACACACACACACACACACACACACACACACACACACGGGATCCAAGAGTCAATGCTCGATCCTGCAGGCACAAATAGGTGAGTACACACTCAGAATTACAGGGGGCCTGAGGCTGAGTGGACAACACTCGGGACTCGTAATCCTAGAGACCGGGGATCGATCCCGGCCATGGGGATCGAAACAAATGAGCAGAGTTTCAATCACCCTAATGCACCTGTTCACGTAGCAGTAAATGGATACCTGGGAGTGGAGAGAGAGAGAGAGAGAGAGAGAGAGAGGAGAGAGAGAGAGAGAGAGAGAGAGAGAATGAATATATGTAGTAGATATGAGAGAGAAAAATAGATTGGGAGTCAGTTAATTAGATAACAGAGGTTAGAAAGGCGGGGTCAAGAGCTAACAGCTGGTCCCGCAAGCACAAATAGTAAATATACGCCCCCCCACACACATGTTTGCAGTGCACATATTGCGTCCTGTGGTCGCCCGGGCTGGGGGAGATGTGTTATTTGATTTCCTCTGGTGCAATATGGTGCATGCTAAAACATCCAGGGCCTGCCTGTGCCTTTGGGGTGTGGGGGTAAGTGTGGGCAGGTGTGGGTGTGGGGGTAAGTGTAGGGCAGGTGTGGGTGTGGGGGGGGGTGTGGTGACTGGGGTGGGTCACTACCTATCAGCCGGTTACAGCAGTCTGCCTGACTGCTGCCCCAGCCAGCGCTGGTGGCCGGTTATGGTGGTGATAACACTAGGGCAGCCGGCCACAGCCTCGGCCAGCTGGCACTTTATGAGCCAGCTGGCCGGCTTTACAAGGTCGCCAGTGTCATCGCCGTCAGTGAGCCTTAAATCTCCGCCGTTTGTTTCCGCAGATGGCTTTTGTTAGCCTTGTTTGTGGGGCGTCATGAGTCTGGTGCGTGGTGTGTCTGGCCTCATATCTCGGGAGGCGGACGCTAGTTAGCGTGGTTTGTGAGGCCCTGTATGGTGAGGGCCCCTGTGTGGTGAGGGGGCTTCCTGTGTGGTGAGGGGGCCCCCTGTGTGGTGTAGGAGGCCCCTGTGTGGTGTGTGAGGTCCCCTGTGTGGTGTATGAGGCCCCCCCCCCTGTGTGGTTTGTGAGGCGCTGTGTGGTGCGTGAGGGTGCTGTGTGGTGCGTGGGTTATGTGTGGTGAGGACCAGGCGGCGCTGCGATAGCAACAGTGATACTGGTGATATGAGGACAGTCTCCCCCCCCCCCGCTCTCTACTCATCTATTAAACCCTGGGTTAAAAGGGGTTTTATCCTCTTGAGGAGTCTTTAACGACCATTCCAACCATTCATGTCGGAACCGAAGAGGCTCTTGTGCCTCATTTGTTAGTGAAACTTTATCGCCTCTAAACCTGTATTGCCAATCCCCTCAGGCAAAGATGTCCCTAATCTTCCCTGGTGTCCATCCCTGGTGTCGGGGGTCGGGGTGTGGCAGAGGTTACTGTGGCGTATTTGATGGGGGTGGCTGAGTTGACAGCGCTTGGGATTCGTAATCCTGAGGTTCCTGGTTCGATCCCCGGCGGAGGCGGAAACAAATGGGCAGAGTTTCTTTTACTATGATGCGTCTGTTCATCTAGCAGTAAATAGGTACCTGGAGTTAGACAGCTGCTACGGGCTGCTTCCTGGGGGTGTGTAACAAAAAGGAGGCCTGGTCGAAGACCGGGCAGCGGGATGCTAAACCCCGATATCATCTCAAGATAACCACAACATAAGAACAAAGGTAACTGCAGAAGGCCTATTGGCCCATACGAGGCAGCTCTTATGTATAACCACCCAATCCCACTCATATACATGTCCAACCCGCGCTTGAAACAATCGAGGGACCCCACCTCCACCACGTTATGTGGTAATTGGTTCCACAAATAAACAAATCTGTTATTGAACCAGTATTTACCCAAGTCTTTCCTAAATCTAAACTTATCCAATTGTTTCGTGTTCTGTCTTGTGTTGATACTTTTAATACCCTATTAATATCCCCTTAGTTATGTCCATTCACCCATTTGTAAACCTCTATCATGTCCCCCTAACATTCTTCGCCTTTCCAGTGAATGCAATTTAAGCTTTCTTAATCTTTCTTCATATGAAACATTTCTAATTTGGGGAATTAACTTTGTCATCCTACGCTGGACACGTTCAAGTGAATTTATATCCATTCTATAGTACGGCGACCAAAACTGAATTGCATAATCTAAATGGGGCCTAACCAGAGCAAGATATAGCTGAAGAACCACACCAGGTGTCTTGTTACTAACGCTTCGATTAATAAATCCAGTGTCCTATTTGCCTTATTACGAACATCATGCATTGATCCTTTGGTTTTAAATTCTTACTAATCATAACTCCCAGACCCCTTTCGAGATCTGGCGGGACACTGTTCACCGTGAGTGTCTTTGGGTTGACACAGGCCTGGGGTGCCCAACAGGCCTGGGGTGCCCAACAGGCCTGGGGTGCCCAACAGGCCTGGGGTGCCCAACAGGCCTGGGGTGCCCAACAGGCCTGGGGTGCCCAACAGGGCTGGGGTGCCCAACAGGCCTGGAGTGCCCAACAGGCCTGGGGTGCCCAACAGGCCTGGGGTGCCCAACAGGCCTGGGGTGCCCAACAGGCCTGGGGTGCCCAACAGGCCTGGAGTGCCCAACAGGCCTGGAGTGCCCAACAGGCCTGGGGTGCCCAACATGAACATCGCTGCCACGCTCATCTTAATCTAAGTGCCCAAGTCTCTATTTTCCCGACTACAATCAACAGACATTTTACGGCTCGTATAAATTCCAGACATGGACCAACCTTTTCCCGTCGGACCGTTCTACGGGAAACTACCAGAAACAACGCGAAAATTGCTTGAACAATAAACCAATTTTGGGCAAAAAGCCTTGTGCTTCTTCATGCACGATTCGACCTGAGGAAATCTTGTCCTAACACGATCTTGCTTCTCCCTTGTTTCCTCACTATCCCTCTCTCATCTATCTTCATCCACCCTTATCCTTTTTCTCTCATTCTTCTCTGCTTTTCCTCAACCTTCCTCCCTCATCCTTTGTCCTCTCCTTCATTCATCTTCCCTCCCTCCATCACCCAGCAGCACCTCTACCCATCACTCCCCCATCACCAACACCGGCTGCACATGACAGGGACCCCTCGTTACCGCGACCCTCTTGCCTCAGTCATCTTGAGAGCCTGAGGTAGCTGCAGCGCCACTCACCTCAGCTCTTCTACGTCTTCAGCACCCGTCTCCTCCTCCACTTCCTCAGCAGCACAACCCCCTCCCCGCCACGACAAGGTCTGAGGAACTCGACAAAGAGACCAGGAGGTCGTTACAAAAGAGCCAGCATGGAGACCAGGAGGTCGTTACAAGAGAGCCAGCATGGAGACCAGGAGGTCGTTACAAGAGAACCAGCGTGGAGACCAGGAGGTCGTTACAAAAGAGCCAGCGTGGAGACCAGGAGGTCGTTACAAAAGAGCCAGCGTGGAGACCAGAGGTTGTTACAAAAGAGCCAGCATGGAGACCAGGAGGTTGTTACAAGAGAACCAGCGTGGAGACCAGGAGGTTGTTACAAAAGAGCCAGCGTGGAGACCAGGAGGTTGTTACAAAGAGCCAGCATGGAGACCAGGAGGTTGTTACAAAAGAGCCAGCATGGAGACCAGGAGGTCGTTACAAAAGAGCCAGCATGGAAACCAGGAGGTTGTTACAAAAGAGCCAGCATGGAGACCAGGAGGTCGTTACAAAAGAGCCAGCATGGAAACCAGGAGGTCTTTACAAAAGAGCCAGCATGGAAACCAGGAGGTCTTTACAAAAGAGCCAGCATGGAAACCAGGAGGTCTTTACAAAAGAGCCAGCATGGAAACCAGGAGGTCTTTACAAAAGAGCCAGTGTGGAGACCAGGAAGTTTTTACAAAAGAACCAGCATGGAGACCATGGGTGAGAGGTGACTGGCCAGAGGGAAAACCGGATGACTCATTAGTCACTGTAAAGGTGAGACAATGCCAGCAGGACTTAAATGCAACAAAAAGCAATAGGACCAGACTTAATATAACTGTGGCTGCTGATGGAGGCTGCAGATGAATTTGGTCATCCTCTAACTAAAGTTTTCAATGAAATATTTGGGACTGGAAAACTCCAAAAGTTTGTTAAAAAGCAAACAATTGTCCCTAAAACGGAGAAGGGACGGAAGCATTAATTACAGACTTGTGTCACTGAGAAGTATTCCATGTAAAGTGATGTATACAATAACAAGCTTGTAAACAGTATCCAGCCTGTAAACAGTATCCAGCCTGTAAACAGTATCCAGCTTGAGAATTGAACACTCGGAGAGGAGAAACTTTGTCACGCAAAAAGAAGTGCCGTGCCTGACAGCCTTGCTAAAGCCTCTGAAAAGATCACTAAACTATGACAGGAAGAATGGAAGGCTGGGTAGACTGCATTTTCCTAGATTGTCACACGTACGTTTTGCCCTACATATATGTATACTCATTTGTACAGCTGACGTATCTGTTATTGTTGTTAGTTAGGTAAACGACCATACATATTTATGCATAATGATTTCATTCGGATTGTAAATGACTGATTTATATAACTGAACATTATTTTCTTTGCTTTCATTCTTCTTTTTTTCCCTCCTTGTATCATATACTCCCGCTAGCCCCTCCTCCTTCTCCTCCCTTCCATCCCCCTCCTCCCCCTTCCCTCCTCTCCACCCTCCATTCCTCACTCTCCTCACCCTCCATCACCTCTCCTCCTCCCCCTTCCCCATCACCTCTCCTCACTTCCCTTCCCATCACTCCCCTTCATCCCCTTCCCCATCACCTCTCCTCCTCCCTTCCCCATCCCTCTCCTCTCACCTTCACTACCCTACACATCTGGTCATCACGTCCTCCGTCCCTAGGACCTACATCCCCTCTTCTACCTCTACATCCCACGGAGATCATACCCCATCCACACCTCATCCTCCCACAAGCCTCATGTCAGCACCCGGCTTTACCCATCACCCGGGATATCACGATAGCCAAGCTTGACAAATTAACAAATGGCAACATGTAAGCTTAGAGAGAACAGCCCCGTGTTATATTACGTTAGTTCCGGGTCAACAGGTGAGCCCCCGGGGTCAAGGAGGCAGGGTAGTCAGCAAGACAGGTTCAACTCCAGGCCGTGGTCACGGCTCGTCAGCCGTTTCAGGTCACCTCAGGCCGTTTAGGGCACTCCAGGGCCGCATCTTCCAGGCGTTTCCACTCAGGCCGTTCTGCCAGTCACTCCAGGCCGTTCTCCGGTCCCCCCGTTCAGCGTTCCAGGCGTTTCAGTCACTTCACACTCCGGCGTTTCAGGTTCAGTCCTTCAGGCCAGACTTCCAGGCCTCCAGGCACTCAGGTCAGGCCTCAGGCGGTTCCAGGTCACTCCTATCCAGGCCGTTTCAGGTCACTCCAGGGCCGTTTCACCGGTCACTCCAGGCCGTTCAGGTCACTGCAGGAGGTCACCGGGGTCAACTATTCACAGTCTTGCTAAAGGCGCTTCCTAAACCACCGAACTAAATCTTGCTTATCATCGCCACTCTCTTTCACCCTCCCTCTCCCCTCTCCCTCAGAAACTCTCCCTTCCTTCCCACTAACTCCTCTTCCATCCCACTAGCTCGCTTCCACTCCACTACTCTCCTTCATTACCTCCTCCTACTATAGTTGCCCTCCTTCCACCTACCCAAGCTCGTTCCACTCAACTAGATCCTTTCTTTCCATTAGATCTCTTCCACAACACTAGCTAGCTCTCCAGGACAGAACAGCTCCAGGACTGGAGTCTAGGAGACACAGGTGGTGGAGGGGGATGGCCCCCCACACAGGTGTGGAGGATGGGCCCCCACCCCAACACAGGTTGGGAGGGATGGGCCCCCAAAGGTTAGTGGGCCCCCAACACAGGTGTGGAGGGGCCCCCCACACAGGGGGGCCCCCCCAAGTGTGGAAGGGCCCCCACACGGTGTGGTAGGGATGGCCCCCCAACAAGGTGTGGAGGTGGACCCCCCAACACAGGCGTGGTAGGCCTGGACCCCCCCCCACACAGTGGGGTCCTGGACCCCCCAACACAGGTGTAGCCTGGACCCCCCCACACAGGTGTGGTAGGCTGCGAACCCCCCCCCCCCAAACACAGGTTGGTAGGCTGGATCCCCCCCAACACACAGGTGTGGTGGGCCTGGATCCCCCACCAGTGTGGTAGGCCTGGACACCCAACACAGGTGTGGTAGGCCTGGACCCCCCCCAACACAGGTGTGGTAGGCCTGGAACCCCCCCCCCCACACACAGGTGTGCCATACAAGCACAGGTACACCCAGAATAACAAGGGAACTCTCAAGTATAACAAGAGGATACGCGAGGAACCACCAGAGAGAGTGTTGGCAAGGATGAAAATGGCTACAGGTGAGTACGGTGACTACTACTAGGTGAGTACGGTGACGTCGCTGCGACGGTACTAAGCCTCATCTGTTACCTTCCTCCAACCGCAAGTCTCTGAGTGTGCCTTGTTTCCTGTCTTTAAGGCAGCCAGTGGCTTGCCAGTTACCCCTGCTTCTTCCTGCCCCGTCCTCAACACCAGCCTGTAATGAGGGCTGGTGTCATCAGTGCTGT
>WNGS01116797.1:8669-22619 GCA_020271785.1 Procambarus virginalis
ATGCAGTTTAATGCTGATAAATGTAAAGTTCTGAGGCTAGGTAATGATGATAGAGTTACAAGATACGAGCTAGATGGTGTTGAGATTGCGAAGTCGGATTGCGAAAGGGATCTGGGAGTTATAATTAGTAAGAATTTAAAACAAAAGGATCAATGCATAAATGTTCGTAATAAGGCAAATCGGACACTCGGATTTATTAATCGCAGCGTTAGTAACAAGACACCTGGTGTGGTTCTCAAGCTATATCTTGCTCTGGTTAGGCCCCATTTAGACTATGCAGTTCAGTTTTGGTCGCCATATTATAGAATGGATATAAATTCACTTGAACGTGTCCAGCGTAGGATGACTAAGTTAATTCCCCAAATTAGAAATCTTTCATATGAGAAAGATTAACAAAGCTTAATTTGCATTCACTGGAAAGGCGAAGAGTTAGGGGTGACATGATAGAGGTTTACAAGTGGATGAATGGACGTGGCAAGGGGGATATTGACAGGGTATTCAAAGTATCAACACAGGACAGAACGCGAAACAATGGGTATAAATTGGATAAGTTTAGATTTAGGAAAGACTTGGGTAAATACTGGTTCAGTAACAGGGTTGTTGATTTGTGGAACCAATTGCCGCGTAACATTGTGGAGGTGGGGTCCCTCGATTGTTTCAAGCATGGGTTGGACATGTATATGAGTGGGATTGGGTGGTTTTAAATAGGAGCTGCCTCGTATGGGCCAATAGGCCTTCTGCAGTTGCCTTGTTCTTATGTTCTTATGTTCTTATGGTATTCTGGTATTGTATTTCTGGTATTCTGGTATTGTATTTCTGGTTTCCATTCTGGTATTTGCGCCAGAAAGGGACCTGAGAGTTATAATTAGTAAGAATTTAAAACAAAAGGATCAATGCATGAATGTTCGTAATAAGGCAAATCGGACACTCGGATTTATTAATCGCAGCGTTAGTAACAAGACACCTGGTGTGGTTCTCAAGCTATATCTTGCTCTTGTTAGGCCCCATTTAGATTATGCAGTTCAGTTTTCGTCGCCATATTATAGAATGGATATAAATTGACTTGAACGTGTCCAGCGTAGGATGACTAAGTTAATTCCTCAAATTAGAAATCTTTCATATGAAGAAAGATTAACAAAACTTAAGTTGCATTCACTGGAAAGGCGAAGAGTTAGGGGTGACATGATAAGGGTTTACAAGTGGATGAATGGACATAACAAAGGGGATATTAATAGGATATTAAAAGTATCAACACAGGACAGAACGCAAAACAATGGGTATAAATTGGATAAGTTTAGATTTAGGAAAGACTTGGGTAAATACTGGTTCAGTAACAGGGTTGTTGATTTGTGGAACCAATTGCCACATAACATTGTGGAGGTGGGTCCCTCGATTGTTTCAAGCATTTGTTGGACATGTATATGAGTGGGATTGGGTGGTTATATATAGGAGCTCCCTCGTATGGGCCAAAAGGCCTTCTGCAGTTGCCTTTGTTCTTATGTTCTTATCAAATCACCTCATTCTTTGGGGCACACGTGAGGAACACAGATGCGAACAAGCCTGAATGGTCCCCAGGACTATATGCAACTGAAAACTCATACCACAGAAGTGACTCGAACCCATTTTGCCAGGAGCAACGCAACTGGTATGTACAGCGACGCCTTAATCCGCTTGACCATCACGACCGGACATAAAGAAGTGATAGCCGAAGCTATTTGAACCACTTCCCCGACGGCACTCGGATGGTAATCTTGGGCATAGCATTTTATCAAATCACCTCATTCTTTGGGGCACACGTGAGGAACACAAATGCGAACACGCCTGAATGGTCCCCAGGACTATATGCAACTGAAAACTCATACCAAAGAAGTGACTCGAACCCATACTGCCAGGAGCAACGCAACTGGTATGTAGAGGGACGCCTTAATCCGCTTGACCATCACGACCGGACATAAGGAAGTGATAGCCGAAGCTATTTGAACTACTTCCCTGCCGGCACTCGGATGGTAATCTTGGGCACAGCATTTTATCAAATCACCTCATTCTTTGGGGCACACGTGAGGAAAACAAATGCAAACAAGCCTGAATGGTCCCCAGGACTATATGCAACTGAAAACTCACACCCAGAACTGACTCGAACCCATACTGCCTGGAGCAACACAACTGGTATGTACAGGAACGCCTTTATCCTCTTGACCATCACGACCGGACATAAGTAAGTGATAGCCGAAGCTATTTGAACCATTTCCCCGCCGGCACTCGGATGGTAATCTTGGGCATTGCATTTTATCAAATCACCTCATTCTTTGGGTCACACGTGAGGAAGACAAATGCGAACAAGCCTGGTTGGTCCTCAGGACTGTATGCAATTGAAAACTCACCCCCGAGAAGTGACTCGCATCCATAATGCCAGGAGCAACGCAACTGGTATCTAGAGGGACGCCTTAATCCGCTTGACCATCATGACCGGACTTAAGGAAGTGATAGCCGAAGCTATTTGAATCACTTCCCCGCCGGCACTTGGATGGTAATCTTGGGCATAGCATTTTATCAAATCACCTCATTCTTTGGGGCACACGTGAGGAACACAAATGGGAACAAGCCTGAATAATCCCCAGGACTATATGCAACTGAAAACTCACACCCCAGAAGTGACTCGAACCCATACTGCTAGGAGCAATGCAACTAGTATGTACAGGGACGCCTTAATCCGCTTGACCATCTCGACCGGACGTAAGGAAGTGATAGCCTAAGGTATTTGAACCACTTCCCCGCTGGCACTCGTATGGTAATCTTGGGCATAGCATTTTATCAAATCACCTCATTCTTTGGGGCACACGTGAGGAACACAAATGCGAACAAGCCTGAATGGTCCCCAGGACTATATGCAACTGAAAACTCACCCCCCAGAAGTGACTCGAACCCATGCTGCCAGGAGCAACGCAACTGGTATGTACAGGGATGCCTTAATCCGCTTGACCATCAGAACCGGACATAAGGAATTGATAGCCGAAGCTATTTGAACCACTTCGGCGCCGGCACTCGGATGGTAATCTTGGGCATAGCATTTTATCAAATCACCTCATTCTTTGGGGCACACGTGAGGAACACAAATGCGAACAAGCCTGAATGGTCCCCAGGACTATATGCACAACTTAAAACTCACACCCCAGAAGTGACTCGAACCCATACTGCCAGGAGCAACACAACTGGTATGTACAGGTATGCCTTTATCCGCTTGAGCATTACGACCGGACAAAAGGAAGTGATAACCGAAGCTATTTGAACCACTTCCATGCCGGTACTCGGATGGTAATCTTGGGCATAGCATTTTTATCAAATCACCTCATTTTTTGGGGCAACACGTGAGGAACACAAATGCAAACATGCCTGAATGGTCCCCAGGACTATATGCAACTGAAAACTCATTCTGGTAGTTTAATTTTATTATAATTTTGTTTAGTTTATCATGTTTTTGCCTTGTCTTACTTATTTAAATTTTTGACATTGTACATTATTATAATCTTTTTATTTAGGATACATAATATATTTTTTGGTATTTAGTTTTTTTAATATTTGAGTTTTTATAAGATTTTGATTAGTACTTTATAGTTGTCGCTTATTCTGTTTGCTTTTTATATACATTTTTTGTAGGTTTGTAGTCATTATATGAATATTTGTTATAGTGTTTAGTATCTATGTGTCAAGTTTCACTCAAGTTGATCACTTCGCCTAAGTTTAATAGCATGGTTTCTTTTAGTAGTTATAAAATTCCTCTTGTAATTTAATGGATTTTTGAATTAGCTTTTATCTATGTGACAGTTAATAAGTTTTATTTGTATTGATCACTTTAAGTAAGCTTAAGTGTTTTTTTTTTTTTAATAATTTTCCTTTCTTTGATAGGCAATTATATTCAGTATGAGTTCTTTGTTTACCAGTTATTTGATTGTGATTTCTTTTTTTTCTTTTAGATCTGATGATGAATACGAGAAGTATTCGAAACGTTATGCATTTTAAAGTAAAGAATCTGAAACAAGATGTTCAGTATATCCCAGGTTTTCCTATTCATCTTAAAATTAAGATTCCCGAAGGGAACATCGATCATAAATGTTTTATTTAAACGATACGGAAGACCTGTAGTTACTTTATACAGAAGAATAGAAAAGTTCATTTTGCTGTTAAGAAGGCTCACTTGGATTTGGAATTTCTACAAACCTGTAAGGTGCATCGTTTGGTTGCAAGATTCCTGAGGTTTAAAGTGTATTCCGACAAATTTGCATTAACAAGTGAATATAATTCTTGGTTATTAAGATTGTTGGACTTTGAAATTTCTGAAAAGCAGAAGCGGGTAAATCTGTTGAAAAGTGAATTGCATGTGAACTTGGAGAAATTCAAGATCTTGGTTTCCTGGGTTGATTTTGCATCCTTAAAATGTAAATATGAAAATTATAATGATAAAAGGGTTGAAAAATGTAGACTTATTCACGGGAAGAAATTGAGGAACTTAGGTATACCTTCATTTAATTCGGTGGACCCTGGTAAGGTGGTTTTTAATTTTTCAAAGAGAATTTTGTCTCCCGTCGAGAAAGAACTTCTCTCTCTGTGGTTAGACTTCGGGTTGACGTGTAAAAAAACTAAATTTGTTAATCATTTTTTAGGTTTTGAGCGGTTATGTAATACATTGAAAACTTGTACCCTAAGGACTGGTACAAATTATAGTTGGACCAATATCATCAGTACTGTTTCTTCCTTAGCACATGAAGGCTTTAATGACTTTGGTAAATATAAATCTACATTCCCTCCATTTGACAAAAGGAAATTAGATTGTATTAAGGACCAATGTCATATTGAGAAATTTAGAGAGTATCTTAATGCACAACATAGTAATATACGTTTTACTGCAGAGTGTGAAGTGGATAATTCATTATCGTTTCTTGATGTCAAAGTGAATAACCTTAATGGGTTCAACACTAATGTTTTTAGAAAACCAGCTTTTACTGGGTTAGGTTTAAATTTTAATTCTTTTGTTCCTGATATTTTTAAGAAAAATGCAATTAATACTCTACTGAATAGGACCTTTATTTTATGTTCAAATTGGAATAACTTTGATCAAGAAATTAATTTTCTTGTGATTTTTTTTCAAATAATGGTTATCCTTTGCATATGGTTTATACCTTTATAAGGAATTTCTTAAATAAGAAGTTTCACCCATCGTGTAGGATTACTACAGTAGAAAGGGTTATTAAATATATTAAATTACCATTTTATGGCACTATTAGTTTTTCTGTAAGGAGTCGTTTGAGGAAAATGTTGCAGCATTGTTATCCTCAAGTAGACTTTAGATTTTTTTTGTCAACACTAATACCATAGGCTCTTATTTTAAATTTAAAGATAAAGTGCCTACCCCCTGTGCTCTAATGTCGTTTATATGTATAATTGTTCCAGCTGTAATGCTGGATATATCGGGAGTTCCATTCGGAACTTTAAGATTAGGATACTTGAGCACCGGGAGTTTCTTTTAGGACTGGATTACCATTGTCTAAACCAGCATTTTCGGAGATTAGAAACCATTGTTATGAGTTTAATCATTCTCTGCTGGAATCTGATTTTAAAATTTTGGACACGTGTATAAATGGCCAGTCAGGTTTGAGAGTAATGGAATCCTTTTATATAAAGGAGCTGCGGCCTCTGTTAAATAGCAACCTTTCGGCTGTTCAATTGTACACTGTGTAGTGCACAGTAGGCCCTGTAATTTGATTTCTAGTTCATTCTGGTAGTTTAATTTTATTATAATTTTGTTTAGTTTACTATGTTTTTGCCTTTTCTTACTTATTTCAAGTCTTGACATTGTACATTATTTTAATCTTTATATTTAGGATACATAATACATTTTTTAGTATTTAGTTTTATTTAATTTTTGAGTTTTTATAAGATTTCGATTAGTACTTCATAATTGTCGCTTATTCTGTTTGCATTTTGTATACATTTTTTGTAGATTTGTAGTCATTATATGATATTTGTTATGGTGTTTAGTATCTATGTGAGAGCTATCAAGTTTCACTCCAGTTGATCACTTTGCGTAAGTTTAATAGTATGGTTTGTTTTAGTAGTTATAAAATTTCTCTTGTAATTTAATGGATTTTTGAATTAGCTTTTATCTATGTGACAGTCAATACGTTTTATTTGTATTGATCGCTTTAAGTAAGCTTAATGTTTGTTATTTAATAATTTTCCTTTCTTTGATAGGCAATTATATTCAGTATGAGTTCATTGTTTACCAGTTATTTGATTGTGATTTCTGTTTTTTTCTTTTAGATTTGATATACTACTGTACCTCCCTACAGTACCTCCCTACTGTACCTCCCTACAGTTCATCCCTACAGTACCTCCCTACTGTACCTCCCTACTGTACCTCCCAACAGTACCTCCCTACTGTACCTCCCTACAGTACCTCCCTACTGTACCTCCCTACAGTACCTCCCTACTGTACCTCCCTACAGTTCGTCCCTACAGTACCTCCCTACAGTACCTCCATACTGTACCTCCCTACAGTTCATCCCTACTGTACCTCCCTACAGTACCAACCTACTGTACCTCCCTACAGTACCTCCCTACAGTTCATCCCTACAGTACCTCCCTACAGTACCTCCATACTGTACCTCCCTACAGTACCTCCCTACTGTACCTCCCTACAGTTTCATCCCTACTGTACCTTCCTACAGTACCTCCCTACTGTACCTCCCTACAGTACCTCCCTACTGTACCTCCCTACAGTACCTCCCTACAGTACCTCCCTACTGTACCTTCCTACAGTACCTCCCTACTGCACCTCCCTACTGTACCTCCCTACTGTACCTCCCTACAGTTCATCCCTACAGTACCTCCCTACTGTATCTCCCTACAGTTCATCCCTACAGTACCTCCCTACAGTACCTCCCTATTGTACCTCCCTACTGTACCTCTCAACAGTACCTCTCTACTGTACCTCCCTACAGTACCTCCCTACTGTACCTCCCTACAGTACCTCCCTACTGTACCTCCCTACAGTACCTCCCTACTGTACCTCCCTACAGTTCATCCCTACTGTACCTCCCTACAGTACCTCCCAATAGTGCCTCCCTACAGTACCTCCCTACAGTGCCTCCCTACAGTGCCTCCCTACTGTACCTCCCTACAGTGCCTCCCTACAGTGCCTCCCTACAGTACCTCCCTACAGTACCTCCCTACTGTTCCTCCCTACAGTGCCTCCCTACAGTACCTCCCTACTGTACCTCCCTACAGTACCTCCCTACAGTGCCTCCCTACAGTACCTCCCTACAGTGCCTCCCTACAGTGCCTCCCTATAGTACCTCCCTACAGTGCCTCCCTACAGTGCATCCCTACAGTACCTCCCTATAGTGCCTCCCTACAGTACCTCCCTACAGTGCCTCCCTACAGTGCCTCCCTACAGTGCATCCCTACAGTACCTCCCTACAGTGCATCCCTACAGTACCTCCCTATAGTGCCTCCCTACAGTACCTCCCTACAGTGCCTCCCTACAGTGCATCCCTACAGTACCTCCCTACAGTACCTCCCTACAGTACCTCCCTATAGTGCCTCCCTATAGTGCCTCCCTACAGTGCAACCCTACAGTACATCCCTACAGTGCCTCCCTACAGTACCTCCCTACAGTACCTCCCTACAGTACCTCCCTATAGTGCCTCCCTACAGTGCCTCCCTACAGTACCTCCCTATAGTGCATCCCTACAGTACCTCCCTACAGTGCATCCCTACAGTACCTCCCTACAGTACCTCCCTACAGTACCTCCCTATAGTGCCTCCCTACAGTGCCTCCCTACAGTGCCTCCCTACAGTGCATCCCTACAGTTCCTCCCTACAGTGCCTCCCTACAGTACCTCCTACAATGCCTCCCTACAGTGCCTCCCTACAGTGCCTCCCTACAGTGCCTCCCTACAGTGCCTCCCTTCAGTACCTCCCTACAGTACCTCCCTACAGTGCCTCCCTACAGTGCCTCCCTACAGTACCTCCCTACAGTACCTCCCTACAGTGCATCCCTACAGTACCTCCCTACAGTGCCTCCCTACAGTGCCTCCCTACAGTACTTCCCTACAGTACCTCCCTACAGTACCTCCCTACAGTGCCTCCCTACAGTGCATCCCTACAGTACCTCCCTACAGTGCCTCCCTACAGTACCTCCCTACAGTACCTCCCTACAGTACCTCCCTACAGTACCTCCCTACAGTACCTCCCTACAGTGCATCCCTACAGTACCTCCCTACAGTGCCTCCCTACAGTGCCTCCCTACAGTGCATCCCTACAGTACCTCCCTATAGTGCCTCCCTACAGTGCCTCCCTACAGTGCATCCCTACAGTGCCTCCCTACAGTGCCTCCCTACAGTGCCTCCCTACAGTGCCTCCCTTCAGTACCTCCCTACAGTGCCTCCCTACAGTGCCTTCCTACAGTACCTCCCAACAGTGCATCCCTACAGTGCTTTCTTTAGCCCTGATGACCTTGTTTACGTATCAGTAAATAAGTACCTTGGAGTTAGACAGCTGCGACGGGCTGCTTCCTGGGGATGCGTAAAAAAAGGAAGCCTGGTCGAGGACTGGGCCGCTGGGACGCTTACCCCCGAAATTTTCTCAAGATGTATCTAAAGATAAAAAGTAGACCACCGACCTTTTCAAAGAAAGCAGATATAATTCCTATTTTTAAGCAAAAGAAAACTGGCAGTCTGAGACCAACTTCACTACCATAATGCAATAGTATAACTGCAGAATTAATGGTCAAAAGAGGCTACATCACTGTGTAATTTATTAGGAACAATTTACAACAGGTTCTGCTATAGAGGTTTTCTTGTTCTTGAAAATTATTTGAACTTGCAAACCCACAAGCAATTCAACACATAATTAAAATAAAAAAGTGTTAAGTGAAAACTGCAAGACTGGATTAGAGTACCTTATAGTCAGTCTGTCAGTCAGAGTAAAGCGCCAAGGTCAAGTATCAGACTACCAAGGGCATCAGAGTGAGACTCCACAGTGGAGTTCTTTGGACTAGTATTTTTAGCTTCTGTATGGAAAACATCGTTACCATGACATTTACAGAGGGGGGTTAAATGTCTAAGCCATGTTGATGTCATAGGCCTTTGTCACCACAGGTCCTTCACAGTTGAATAAAGCACAAAATGTGTTAGATCAATTAACATTTGAATGCAGCATTTTAGTGCTTAAAATGTCTGCACAGAAATGAAAGGCAATAAGAATCGGTGGCAAAACTTCGGACAGGTACCTAGGCTTTCAAAACAATTCAGTGGTTTCACAATATTTTGAAGTGTGGGCTGATTTTAAATGGCATTCAACAAGTAAACAAGTACTGTAAATGTCTAAAGGAAACAAGCCTGAATGACTATTAGGAAGGTACCACACGGTCCACGTCTTAGAGCATTTAGCGTTGAATATGTTTTATATTCATGTCATTCTTTTACCCCCTGCTTACTTAACCTTCCTCCCACCATTTGTCCAAGGTGAATGGTATTCAAAACAATGTAATTAGAATCAAAATAGTGGCTCTAAAATGGACCACTATAATAAATTAAAGACTGGAAACCGAACTAATAGTGGTTAAATATGAATAAAAGAGCTTCCTACATGCCAACACATTGACTAGATCAAGAAGTAGTTCACTTCAGTATATAATCAATAGAGCACTAAACACGGAACAGGAGTTTCTAATAGGAACAGTTTGAGACTAACTGGGCCATACACACCTTCAATACAATTGATTTCACAAAGGCAATAGTTTAGAAAAGCGTCGAGGAATTACACACAGATTTAGTCAAGCACACACCATGTGAATCGTTGGTAGAAACATTTAAGATTATGGCTCTTCAAAGAAAATATAATGAGGCTAATCCAGATTTGGCAGCTTCACATATTGCACAGACAGATCAAGAGATTAAGTTAATGCACGACATACTTTAGTTAATTAGAAACTCTCGAAATGGTCTTTAACTTTACCGAGATGCTACCCATTCAAAAAGCCTTGAAACGTGCTCTTACTGAACACCGACGACACGTCAACATATATACAGATGCTGTATATACGTTGCTGTATGTACTGTTGTTCATATCTTACAACCTCTCTGACATCATCCCCCTGACTGTAAATGTTATAGCATTAATGATGATACTTATACACAAAGGTCATTACACAAAGTTCGTCAAATACTTATCAACTGGGGCTCAAGTCATGTAAGATTATCAGGAAGGACATTGCAGATAAACCTGCCAAACCTGAAAGTATCACTGAAAATGTAGACATTTACAGAGCACAGCGTCTAGCACGTATTAAGAAAATAATCAATGCTGGACAATGTAGAACATGTACAGTGAACATAACTCAGCAGTTGCAGCATCAAGATATGCGAGATGGCACAAGAACTTCAATAATTATGACCCACTTTGATGATAGGGAATAACAGAATAAAGGAAGTGTCCATATGCTGTATCAGGCTTGGACACACGTGCACATGGAAAACAGGCTTGCTGCTTCCAGAAGAAGAGAAGAAATGTCAGCATTTTGGAAAATGGCCAAGCAGACACCCGGACCAATATTTGTCACATTGCAGAGTTACAAGTCCAATATGATTACCACAGAGATTTAACACTGCAGAAGTTTTCGTAAATGTTAAGCGTAACCATACATAGATCATCATACGAGTCATAAGCACTCGCTGCCGCCTAAGTAAGAGTAAATAAATACATAATCATCACAAGAAGGCAGAAAACCTTAAAAACTATTTCAAATCTTTTAAAGACCATTTCAGCCTAAGTAAGACTGAAATGAGTAACACTCAGCGAGCCAGCCAGAGGCTCAAGACCCGCGTAGGAATATCCCTAAAAAACTCACCAAGTGTCTACCTTAAGGACGCTTAAGGAACCTGGCAACGTTACGCATTCCAAACATTTCATAGCTAATCTAACGTTTCCTACTGGTAGGTGACTCCTTCCTCGTTGCTGGACAAAGTGAGGGCTGGAGGCGATAAGAGGCGGATGTGGGTCGATAGGTGATAAGTCTGTGTACCCAACCCTCAGGACAACGTTCTTGCTCACGTGACACTAAGAACCAGGAATATATAATAGTGATGGTGGGTAGTGGTGGTTGGGGGGTGGAGGTGCACTAACAATGATTGTATGACTACATACAATACATATAACAGTGACTACATGGAGTAATTGTCACCGTTAACATTCTACGGGGAGTGAAGGTCTGTATGAACCGCCTTCTAACCCTGTTCTACCAGTTGCGATTTTTTTATGTGTGTATTTTTTTGTATTAATAAGTTAAAGTATACACATCAGTGTGCTGCTACTCTATTATATATGAAATATTATGCAGTGTAGATAAAAACCTAGCTGTAAGTTCATCAAATATTCCCATCTCACAGGATGGTTAGTCATACATGGAATCAGGGAAGAAAATACCTGCCTCAGTACAAAAAATAAATTGACTTTGACTAAATGATAACTTTATGATTTTCATAAGAGCTAAGCCTGAATCATGGAAATATTATGTTATAATTATTTTTACCAGTTTCTATAAGATTCCTCTCAAATAACGTATTTTGGTTTAACAAGCTTAGGTACCCACATCAATGTGCTGCTGCTCTATTCTGCATTAAGGACCCTACAGTGTAGATAAAAAACCTGCTACAAGCTCATCCAACATCCCCACTTCACAGGACGGCCAGTCATACATGGAATCAGGAGAGAACATATAATGTAAGGCTGATCTATTAGCATCAACTAGCAAAATCTGGGTACAGCGCAAGAATATCTTCCAATATCCCAGAGTGTATGAAGTAATACAGAGCTCAAAGTACCTCATACCATTTGGTCTGAAGACACCGATAACAGGGCAATCACAGATATAGTGTTGGAGAGTATGTCCCAGCTCTTGTTCACATAGTTTACAATTGGAATGTTCAATATGGGGAAATTCATTACCTGCAGCCACCTGCCATGGATATCACTATCCCTCTCTAATTCTGGCAATTACAATGTCACACTGTCTAGTTGATGTTTTATGCTGCCCGTACATATAATTCTCGGTTCTAAACAAGTCATAGCTCTTCATACTCGTGCTTTCTGGCCTATGAGTGTCAGTAACTACTCTTCTGTCTTCCGTAACTGCTCTTCTGTCTTCCTTAATTTCTTGAAATATTGCGGCTTTTATTTACTTGTTTGACGTTGGAGATCTTAGTCGTATCTGACATAAGAGTTGAGATCGGAGGCGGCCTCCGCAGCATCTGCGTTAATATTGGGCCTTGAGTATGAAACCAAATGAGCGATGAAAGCAACATTTCTTTTGGGCTCATGTTCAAATTTCTCATGACTTAAAAGCGGCAGTACTTTGGAAACTTACATATTCTCTTCACTATCTGAAATGTAGTGATCGTATTTCCTCTGTTATTTGTCTCATTTATTTTTGTGATCTCGTGTCTTAGTCATCTTAATTCTGGCACTACAATTTGTTAAGATTAGTGTGTTTCATGAGGTGCTGACCCCATGCCGATGCTGCATATTTCAGCATTGGCCTCCCATAGTGAACAGATTGTCATCAAAGAGTTCATATTTATGGTTTCAATTGCCGTTTTACGTTTTCCATCCTCCCTTATGCTTCCAGTGTTTTCCAGTTAACATGTGCCTCTGCTGTTAGTGCCAGATATATATTCACCTCAAAGTCTCTCTCTGTTTGGTGGTGAGTCTAGTGATGATGGAGGTGGTACTCGCCTAGTTGTGATTGTGGGAGTTGTGCTTCAGCTCTTTGGTCCCGCCTCTCAACTGTCAGTAAACTGGTGTACAGGTTCCTGAGCTTATTTCGCTCTATCATATCTACATTTGAAACTGTGCATTGGAGTCTGCCTCCACCACATCACTGCCTAGTGCATTCCATTTGTTAACATTTGTTTACAGTCTCCGTGGTGTAGTGGTAAGACACTCGCCTGGCGTTCCGCGAGCGCTATGTCATGGGTTCGTATCCTGGCCGGGGAGGATTTACTGGGCGCAATTCCTTAACTGTAGCCTCTGTTTAACGCAACAGTAAAATGTGTACTTGGATGAAAAAACGATTCTTCGCGGCGGGGATCGTATTCCAGGGACCTGCCCGAAACGCTACGCGTACTAGTGGCTGTACAAGAATGTAACAACTCTTGTATATATCTCAAAAAAAAAAAAAAAAAAAAATACAATGACATTGAACAAATTATTGTTATTATCCTGTGAACTATCTGAGTACTAGTTTCCACCTGTGTCCACCTTGTTTGTGTTCCGCCAATGTTTAATAGTTTGTCTTTGTTCACCCCTTGTCCCATCCTGGTGGTGAGACATAGGTGCCTACTTAACAGTAACCAATGGAAGTCGCCTTGTTCTTTATGCCCCATAAGTCAGCTTTGTTGAACTTGTTGTCTTATAATTTACCTGTTTTGACGTTAAGATTCTTTGTCAAATATGGCTTTCAAATTATTGATGGAGATGGCTTTCGTGATTTCATGTTTAAGCGATCTCATTTTTTGACCAACAAGTCATGCAAAACCGAGAACCTTTCAACTTTTCATAGGCTCTAAATTTTCAGCCTATTGTCCTACATGTCCTATTGTTCTAATTTCTCTCAAATTAAAAATGCTATATCTGTCCACCTTGTTTTGGTTGACAGATATTTTCCCTCAGTATTTGGTATATTGTTTTATTTCCCCCCTCGGTTTTCTCTTCTCTAGCGATAAATAGATATAATTTCTTTAAACTACCTTAGTAGCTTAACCCTCACAGACCTAACAGTTAATTGTTGCATTGTTCTATGATGATAACATTTTGTTTTATGCTTCACATTGCACTAAATTTAAGATGGTGCTGCGAATCTGGTTTCTCTCTCACAGAATAAGGTGTGGTAGGACA